>PVKZ01002185.1:0-255010 GCA_004027375.1 Macroglossus sobrinus
AGCAGGTCACGTTCCCCCACCCCATCCCCTGATTAGCTGCTCACTTGCCCACAAGTATTCACCCTGCTTTAGTGTGTGTATATATATATCCCCGTTTTTTCAATAAAGTTTGAGGCTTGATCAGAATACTGTCTTTCCTCCGCTCCTCTTTCTCGCCCATTTTCTTTCAGGTTGGATCCTCCTCGCCCCCCCCCCCCCCACGAATAACTAGGTCCCGTGGGTCGGGACATGCAACCATGCTGTTTTACAATTGAACTGTTTGCACTGAATAGTTTCCTCCTCCATGACACCCCAAACTGGGGATTCTGGTCGGCATTCAGTTGGTACCAATGACTACTGGTTGATAACTTCTCACAAAAACTGACATACAGAGCAGACAAAAATCAAATTTTAAAAATACAATTAACATAGATGATCTAATGTTTATACATGCAATCCTGCCCCTAAAAGTAAAATAACACATATTCTTTTAAACTCTGCATGAAACATTTTCAAAAATAGACTTCAGATTACTTGGCATACTTTAACAAATTTCAGTGGTTGAGTGGTATTTTACACATCACACCACTTCATAACAGCACAATCAAAATAGACAATAAGAAAAAATGATCCCATATACATGCATGTTCATCAACAATAAAAGAATCAGAATGGCTATTATGAAATATTTAGACTGGACCTAAAATTAAAAAGAAAGAATACTAGTTGAAACATACGAAAAACTGCTAAAATCCATTTCTTAAAAGATATAAGAAATACATACTGTTTATTTAGCATTTTCAAAATCCAATATACCTCAATATATTCTTAGAAATTTATAATGAAATTAAAATTAAATTGGCATATATTTTTATTGAGCACAGTAGAAAACTTACCAAAATGATATTTTCTGAAACAAGTTTGTTAATTCTTCATGCTCATACACATTGCAAGTAATAAATATTTTTAATCTTTTACTAATTCAGTGATAATATATTAAATAAGTCAATATTTTAAAAAATTAATATAAAATTATTACATATAAATAAATTATCACTTATTGCATATTAATTAAATTCAATCATTTACTCAGGCAAATCTTCATATGGTAGGAGGTAAGAAAACTTATTCTACTTTTAGCAAGTTTAAGTATATTTTGGTAAAAAACATTTTACTTTCAAGTTACATTTAGTTTTATATAATTGACAGAATAACAATGGTGTTTGTTGTTGTTTAGTGATACACTCAAAAATAAGTTATGGTACAGAATATATTCTTTGTGGACTGTAGAAACTAATTAGTCAAGAAGGGAGAACTAGAATCTATAAATAAAGTAATAAATCTGCACAAATATTTAATCTTAAAAAATGTATCATCATGTTGATGCCAAATGGGACAAATTCCCCTGAGTTGGGAACTCAGGCCCTATGCTGACAGGGTACTTGGCTACACACAGAAAAAATTTCAAGAGCGAGCCAGAATTAAAGACAAAGAAAAGCTTATTTGAGAAGGAATGATAGAGCTGTAATCTCCTCTCAGAGTCAGAGAATGAAACCCTGAGCAGCCAAAAGGCTGGATTTATAGGAATTAAAAAAAAAATTATATGAAAACTTACTTATTATAGGGAGTAAAGAATGAAATGAAAGTTTGGGTTTATCTTTAACTTGTACAAAGAAGAGCTTGAAGTCTGCTTTTATTTTATGGTATGGATAAATCTTAATATTGTGGGTAAATAGTAATCTCTGTAGGAATCTATCTTCATGCTGCAGATTCCTTGTGGTCTGGCCACATGGATAATAAACCAGATTTTATGTTTAACGGCATGGAGCAGGCTCTAAATTTCACTTGGTTTAATAGTTATCCAATTCATGTCGTTTTTATGCCTCCTTCCTATATTAATTTAAAGCAAAGTTCTGTAAATTATTTTTGTAAGTAGACAGATAGTTAATACCATAGTGTTTGTTACAATTTATTAAAACTATGTTAGAGAGACAGCTTGTGTGTAGCTAGACTGCAGCCATCCACAGTGTGTAAACAAATAGGCATTGCTGTATTTTTAATAAAACTTTATTTGCCAAAAAAAAGCTCATGTCTAAGCCTCCCAATACTGAGATAACTTCTCTTTCCTTTAACCATAAAACATCTTAAGAGATATTTATATTTATTGCTTCTCCATTTTAGTTTAGTGGGGTTTTTTAAGTTAATTATTGTTGGGATTTCACTCTCACTCCTTGGAAGACAGATAATTTTTCAGTCCATTTCACTTTTTCAGCAAGATTCACTATTCCTTCTTTCTTGACTTACCTCCCATCTTTCTTTCAGTTTTCTAATGCTGGATTTTCTGTTCTTCCTCTCAAATTTGGGAGTTATTTCAGGTTCAGTCTCATCTTATTCCCTTTTTATTCTTTGCTTTATCAATAGGTAAACTCATTTAATCTTATATCTTTATCTACCACCAGAATGCCATCTCTTCTATATTCATTTGAAGTTTAGAAGGAAATTCCACTGATCCACTACTACTACTATTACCATGACTTTTGTTAGTATTGCTATTATGACTACAACTGCCATTTCCACTAGCCATAATCTATTGTTCTTATGATAGTGTCTGACACATACTAAGCTATTTTCAGTGTCCACATCCAGGAAGGTAAGAATCAATTATGCACCTATTTTTTGTATATTTATATATTAAAAATTATATATATAGCTATATATATAGCTAAAAAGTAGTACAATCAATTATTTCAGTCAGCTAATTCTGCTGATCATATTTGCAGATAATAAATAGTTTAAGTATTTCATTTAACATTAATCTCCATTTGTAGGAATATTCTATGAAATCCCATTATAGTTGGTGAAATTTATAATAACTCTTTAGTGAAATAATTTAATGTGTATTTTAATTTGTTTTTTAGTACTCAGTGAAATATTGTAATCTCTGGGAGAATTACAAGTTATTCTATATTATGAATTACCCTAAAATGTGTGTGTGTGTGTGCATGCGTGTGAAAAGAGAGCAGGGAATTCTGATAATATTAGAATATTTAATAAAGAATTCTAGGTTGATTGAAATAAAATAACAAAAAACTCTTTGGGCCAGTAGACAAGAGAGAAAAATACCATGTATACATATTGGAAAACTGTTACAAAATGAATAAAATAAACTTTTAAGTAAATTTCAGTCACTAAGTGTGGGTCCCAGGCCTGGTCCCAAGTCTGGCTGTAATCTGGGCTCACGTTTAAGAATAGGACTCCAGATTTAGAATGATACATTAGTGTAGTAGAGTGTCTGCACCTAACTTATGTAAGCATGATTCAGCTTATTGTATCACACATGTGTGGCAGATTTTCACTATTGTACTCTGATATATGTGGAGGCCATGTGGAGGCCATAATAGAAGCACACTTTGAGCAATAAAGTCGGTGCCTGCCAGTTTCATTCTCATGTCGGCCCTTCATGCATTCTTTTAACTGGGCATCTCACCACTGAAACTTTCCCTTCTCTCAATGCTGACATGTGGCATAGCCAACTGGATGAGGTAAGTGCAGCCCCCAGTGCTTCAGATGGTCCCCAGGTGGAGAATACCTGGATGGAGAACATGTGACCCCCTGCCTCTCAGTGGTATCTCGTGGTCATGTATCTTGCCACGTGAACATCCCTGGATAATTGAGATGGAGTGAAGTTATGACTGGAGGATGTCCAGAAAGCCCTGGAGATGCTGGAACTGAATGTCCCGACCACATACTGGGAGGCAGCAGGTCAGATGGCCCGGATGTTCCTGGTGGTGCTACAGCAGGCTAGCAGAGTTTCAGGATCAGGCTCAGAGGGTGCAGCAGCTACAACATCAGGAAGAAGCACTGGAAAGGTGACTGGTGACAACAGCTTGCATGCTGAGTAACTCTGACTGGTCTCTGCCATTGTCCCAGTCTGAGAGCCCACCAGTGACACAGCGGCAGGTACAGCTGGTGATACAGTAGCAGGTTAAAGTGGAACAGCCATTCGTCTGGGGGGAGGGTGGGTAGGGAGAGCTGATGTCACACTCCAGATTAAAAAGAATACCACCTTGATTCAGTACATCCCTGCTGAACTCCAGAACTTGACAAAATAGGCAAGGCAGAGAGCCAGGGAAACAGTTCCAGAGTGGCTGCTGCAGCTGTGGGATGATGGGGACGAAGGGACTGAATTATCTCCAGAAGAGATGGCTTAGCTGGCCTTTGTAATGGTGATACCTTACCTGAGGCAGTGCCTCCAGAATGTGGCGCGTATGGCACAGGGTACAGGCAATCACTCCAGAGGAGATGCTAGAGACAATGAGCAGATGGACCACATACTCAGATCTGGTCAGATAATTCTGGAAATGGGCATGCAACAGTATACAATGTTTCACACTCAGTATACAAGCCCCAATGAAGAGGTATTTACAATCCATATGAAGGATTTAATCTTGGCTTCAGGCCCGGCTGCTACTTTTGGCACAATGGGGGCACTACTGGCCCCTTACATGGATAGGTGGATCCACAGGGTGAAATTCCTATGGCTAGGTTGGGGGATGTAGAAGTGAAACACAAGAAGAGTTCCACCCGAGTGTGTGCTCTACCACACCGCCTGCACTACCAGATCAGCCAGTGCATGGACAGAGACATGACAAAGGAGGAGAGGAGAGGAGAGGTCTTCAGCCTGTTCAGCCATGAAAGTGAGCCACAGGCAAATGTGGTTTGATCTCTTAGCAGCAGGGGTTGCTGCAGAAAAGATTGAGCAGCAACCTAATGAAGTGCTCCTGGCGCTGCAGAATCAGCTGTGCCCTGACCAGCAATCACTCTTACTCCTGGGAAAGCCACAACCTGTGAGGTATGGATGGTTGATTATTTTCCTGATTAGGAATTCGGCTAGGACACCTAGTTGGCGGGGAGCCAGTTGACCTGAGGCTGCAGAAGCTAAATAAAGTTGCACCACATCTACATGCTACCCTGTCAAACGTCAAGAACATTATGGACCAGCTGTCACATGAACTTGGACGATACCATTATGTGGTAGACTTGGAAAATGCCTTTTTCTCTATTGTTACAGCTTCAGAAAGTCAAAAACAGTTTGCCTTCACCTGAGAATGGGGACAGTGGACATTCCTCGTTATTTCGCAGGGCTATCTGAGCAGCCCGACCCTGTGCCATCGTCTCGTGGCTCAAAATTTAGCCGTGTGGAAACGACCACTCATAGTACACTTGTATCATTGCTTTAATGTGTTAATACTAATCTCTGATTTTTTTTATAGAACTAGAAGCTCTTACCGACTGGGGTTGAGCAGTCAATGAGGACAAGGTCCAGGAACCTGGGTTCTCTGTCAAATTTTTAGGAAACGACTGGTTGGGTAAGACAAAAGTAATGTCAGAGGCAGTGATTGATAAGCATATCCCCGACCCAAAATCATGAAGCAGCTCAAAACCTATTTGGTACTGCTGGAGTTTTGGAGAGTGTTCATTCCCCATTTGGCCTCCTTAATGTGATCCCTGCACTGTCTTTTGAGATGGGGTGCCCAGTAGGATTTGACACTGGAGACAGAAGTGGTCTTTAAGACTGCAAAGCAAGCAGTAGCACAAGCCCAAACTCTATGTGTAGTAGATCCAGCCCTCCCATTTCTGTTTATGATGCCAGTGCATGATGCAGGATTTAGATATGGATTGTGGCAGAAGCATGGTTCCTGGAAGATGCCAACAGGCTTCTGGTCCCAGTTATGAAAAGGTGCGGAAGTGCGATATTCTCTGATAGAGAAGTCACTGGCTGTCATATATGCAGCCCTTTTGCCAGTGAGGCCATGACTAGCCCTAATCCTGTAACTGTGCAGTCCACATACACCATGGAGGGGTGACTATGGTCTTTGGTGAAGAGTCCCCAAACGGGAATTGCACAGACCACTACACTGACCAAGTGCGAGGAGTACCTGGAGCAACAGACACAGTTTTCTGCAAAGCCCCTGTCAGATGAAGTACACTCCGTATTGGAACCAGCTTCAACTAGAGCTCCCAGAGGACCCTGCTGAGTTGGGACACCCACCGAGTTCCTATGTAGAGAGTCAGGCTCTCATCTCTGATGATGCCTGATACAAAGGCAGCTCATGCCATGGGCAGCCCCCTAGGTGGGCTGCCATGGCACTGCAGCTGACCACAGAAATCTTTTGTTACTAAAGCGGTGCTGAGCAGTTCAGTCATTGAGTGAAGCTTTGAGCTGTGTGGTTGGTCCTCATGAATAAAATTGGCCCGGTGCACATCTGCACCAATAGTTGGGCTGTGTATCAAGGTCTAATTCTGTGTCACAATGCCCCTGATTGCTGAGCAGCACCCAGACTGATGGTGGGTAAAGAGAACCCTGGGGGTGATGCCCTGAAGGGCTAAGTCACTGCAGAAATGGAAACTGGGTTGTGGGCCCACGGTAGCCCACTTCAGGCTAGATCACACTCCATGACCCTGTAGAAGTGGAGTGTAGAGATCAGGCTTGGCTGGTCCCAGGTCTGGCTGTGATCTAGGCTCATGCCTAGGAATAGGACCCCAGATTTAAAATGTTACATTATTGTAGTAGGGTGCCTATGCCTAACATATATAAGCATGATTCAGCTTATTGTATCATGCATCTGTGGCAGAATTCCCCTATTGTACTCTAATATATTTAGAGCCCCCACATCCCCAAACTCAGAAGTACATACCCCACGATAGAAGTGTGCTCCCTGCAATAAAGTTGATTCTTGCTGTTTTATCCTCATGTCGGCCCCTTCTGCATTCTTTCAACTGGGCATCTTAGGACCGAAACCTTCTCTTCTCACTCAGCTTGGCACTGACACCAAGATAGATATGAGGGATACAATAATAAATTTACTGAAATAATGAGTCTACCAAAATAATGAATTTATTAAAAACAAGAAAGTAGATCCTTTAAGGTTTTTGTTTGCTTGCTTGTTTTTTGTTTTTTAATGACAATAGAGATAGATTTTTACTGATCCATTTTTAATCGTACATTTGTCTCTTCTTTAGAATGAAGTTCAAGCTAATAGTCATTTATTTTCTAAAAGAATTACACATACAATCTTGGTCTCATTTAGCAACATTCTCACATCCTGGGCATAAAGTCCACAGACATGGAATCAGTGGGGCTGTTAATGAGAACAACAAATCATTGGTATAAATACTAAGAGATGGAGGTAATGCCAAATTATGCTCTGTTGACACATATTTATTGAATATCCCCTTCAAAATAAAGGGCAGGAAAATTTCTGGGCCATAGTATCAAACATTCTTAATCTCTATTCTTTGCTTCTGCTATCTCCACTAAGGAGTTCAGCCTGCATGTCACCCAGTTAGGACTTCAGTCTCTGGGTTGATATTTCCAACTCCTAAGTGAAAGTGCTACTGAGATGGTCTATTGTCACATCCAAGAATACAGATCCAAAACAAAGTTCACCAATATTTCCCAAAACAGTATTTTTTTTGTTGTTTATTTATTTATGTCCTTATCATAGTCATTCTCCTGGTCATCCAAAAGACCGGAGTTTCTTTTTTCTTTCTTTCTTCCTCTCTGTCTCATTTTACCTTTAGTTCTCATATATAATCAATTGCCAAATTCTGTAAGTTCTACCTTTGTGACACTCCCCCTTTCCCTTCATTCCCCATAGCTTTGGCTCTATCTCACTTTAATTATTTCTCAATAGATTATGAAAATAGTATGCAATCAAAGTCACTTTGATTTCAGGTTTTTTGATTTTTAATCCAGCCAAAACATGTATGATGACTTTAACTTGAAACTTCCTGATCAAAAGCATTCATGTGCAGATTACATCACACCTATCAAAGGATGTCCAAACTCCTGGACTCAAGGGGAGCCACCTTCTTCTACCCTGTACACACATTTGTCACAATGAAAATAAATTGTTTCCTGTTCTCAGTTTCTAAATATTTCTGATTTTACTATTTATTCAAGACATTTTTTCTAGCTAAATTAATGTAAAATCTGCCTATCAAAAGTTTACACAGCCCCCAGAAGTCAACTCAAAACATAAAAACCAATAAAAGTGAGAACAACAGATTGTTTATCATGTTTTAGATGCTCTGATAAACATTTTGCAGTCTTTAGCTCATTGAACATTGATACTGATAAAATCATAAAGTAAATTCTAGTGATTTTCCTCAAAAGAAAAAAAATGCTGCTTGAAAGGTAAAGAATTGTGTGGTTTTTATTGATAAGTCTCTCATAGTATTTATTCTATTTTGTTTGTAGTGCCTTTAATTTTGTAAATGCCTCAAATTCCTTGCTAACGTGCAAGTATAGTGAGAGAAGAACCAGTCTTACTCTCTTTTAGATTCCTCACAGGATGTAGCTCATGCCTTGCACATGCTAGGTGTATATCACTTATTTGAATAGGCATACTATAAATCTTCTCGCCTTCATGTCTATAAGCACCTAGTTGCAGTTGCCTCACATTCTGATTACCTGACAATCTCTTATCAGTGTAAATCTCCACTACAAATATTGCATTATTTGTAAAGTCTTTGTTTTCTCCCATACATATTTGACCCTTCCTGACTGCTTTTATAAAACATTATCATGATGTATCTCATGTTTTAATTATTTGCCTGCTAATTTCATTCTGTTCTTTCCCCAGAAACCACCAATAACCTAAAATTTCTACCTGCTTTTCTTCTCCCACAATACTTAATATATTGTCTTGCAATAGTAATTGCTAATAATTAATTTAATTCAAGTGAGTTATCTAAATTTTATGGATATTAATCATCGTTAAGGATTAGTGACTATAATAAGAAATCTCAAAAAAATATGACTTAAATGAAAAAGCATTTGATACTTATGTATGTGTGGTGTGTCTTAAGCATCATTATATATCACTGAGCAGCTCAAAAAATGCCAGTCTCACGAAGATATTTTGAGTCATCTACTTATGTATGTGTGGTGTGTCTTAAACATCATTATATATCATTGAGCAGCTCAAAAAATGCCAGTCTCACAAAAATATTTTGAGCCACCTACTGACAGTGACTCTTTTCTCTAAAACATGTGTTTTTCAAGATCTTTCTGGTTACTCTAGCCAGTAAGAGCAGAGGAAAAACATGGAAGAATGAATTCAAGAGACTTTGTCAGATACACCCAGACATGGCATGTTCAACATCCACTCATGATCCATTGGTTTTGAAGAGTTACATAACTATATCTTGCTGTAAAGAAGCTAACAAATATACCCTGAATGCAGCTTATATCCCAGCTACATACTACAACTCTACCTACAAGAAGGAAAGAACACTGTGTATGTTGAGAGAAACTAATGTTTTCTGTCAGAGTGCACTCCTTTGCTTCTATATACCATTCTTCACACAATAGATCAAATTCATCTCTTAATCAAACAAGACAACCTAAGTGCAATCCATAAGTCTAGGATTTGTGTGTGATATAAAGCCATTTCATCAGGTCTGGATGTGGCTCCCTCTGGTATGATAATCTTTAAATTAAATGTGAGCTATCTGCTTCCCTTTCATCTTCCACTACACATAGTACTTCTAGTGGTGAAACAGATCTAAGGTATTTATGATGTAACTTCCATGAAGAAGTCACTGCTTTATAGTAATTATTTAATCCTGCTGGTTAGGAATTTCAAATATATTCTGCCTATGACATCTTTTCAGGGTTAGCCTATCTGTCCTTTCCTAGTTAAGAATGCTAAAGAACTCCCTGGTGTGTTGGTCTTCAGAGTCTCTGACTTGGCTTTTTGGGAGATTCTTCACTGACTTCTGTGCTTTAGGCTACGTCTGAAGTAGATGTTGGAGAGTAGGCATCCTTTGAAGACTGCATATATTTAACAACTTTTTCCTGGGTGTGTTATTTGAATGGTTCCCCCACCCCTCAAAAAAAAGGTCCATGTTCTAATCCCTGAAACCTATGAATGTGACCTAATTTGGAAAAAAAAAATTAAAGATGTAATTAAGCTGAGGATCTCAAAACAAGATTATCATGGATTTTCTAAGTGGACCCTATATCAATGACCATTTTCCTAATAAGAGATAAAGGAGAAGGTATGTATATAAACACAGAAAAGAAGGGGATGTGAAGATGAAGGCAGAGATTGAAGTTATGTAGCCACAAAGTAAGGAATGCCTGCAGCTACCAGATGTCAAATGAGGCAAGAAAGAAAGGATTCTCTCCTAAAGACTTCAGAGGTAGCATGGCCCTGCCAACACTTTGATTTTGGACTTCTGACCACCAGAACTGTGAGAATAAATCTCTAATATTTTAAGACACTCAGTTTGTGGTAATTTGTTTTGACAGTCACAAGAAACTAACAGACCAGCATTTTTAGAGCACAAAATGTAACTTAAAAACTTGAAAAATCACAGAAATTTTCAATTTAGACTTATAGTTTTATATGCAGTACAACATAGAGATGTTTTAGATTCTGCTATTGCTTCATTCATTGTGGTACCACTTATATCTTAGACCATGCTAACATTACCATTGTCGAGCTTCCTGTGCTGGCTGGAGTCAGCACAGGAACCAGCCCTGCATGGTTCCCATGTCTACACTCCATTTCTGTGGACCCTGACTCATCCTTCCATTTTCATGTTCCAATGAAATGGCACAGCAGAGAGAATGAGACATGATTCCTGTAAGCATTGTGAGACTGAAATTAACCCACCACGATGAAGAATTAACTAATAAGAAATGAACATGAGAGGTAGCCAGGCAGATGTACTCAACCTCCTTTCATAGACTGCTCTGGGGTATGCTTACTACCTCTCTTGAGAAATATATTATATCTCTTAGAGCTCATCCTGAAAAGGTGGCCAGCTTTTATCTTTGCTTCATTTCTCTTTTCTATCACATTCACCAACCTGGGTTTACAATTTCCAAATAAAATATCAATAGTTTAATCCTGTCCTTAGGCTCTAGGTTCTTGAGAACCTGACTTAAAAGGGTAGTTTTGGACATAGGGTCCCCAATCAATTTCATACACTAGTAAATAAAATTAAAATTCTGTCTGGAATTGGTTCTCATTGCTTATTATTTTTTACTTTCTCACTCAGCTCAAGCATTTCTCACAATTTAATAATAAATAACAGGAAAAAAAGGCTTTATTTTTCTGGTTAGGTTTCAAAAGCATGTAGCTTTTCCAAATATGCAAATACTCCATTTCTGATATTTTAAGTTTTCCTTGCGTTTCTGTTTGCAATTTGGCTAGTTGTTATCTGAGATCATCTCAGATATCTCTGATTATTTTCTCAGATGGATATAATATGTTGCATTTAGAACATCTTATTCCTCATGGAGCTTAAATAGACTATAAAGTACAACACATACTTGATAGAAAGATCTGTGTTAAAATTTTAACTTCCTATTGAGATGTACTTCTTGGAAAAGTTAATAAACTTCTCAAAACTTTATTTTTAATTCTATATGGTGGTCATAAATAGTGCATCTTCTTTGATTGATGTAAGAATTGAATTGACAGTGCTTATAACTATCTAGTAAGTGAGAGGCATTTAGAAAACTTAGAATAAATAGTGATTTATTATGAAGTCTCAAGAGATGTAATAGATCAAATAGTTTTCAATATGTAATTAAGTACCTGAAAGAAGTATGGTTAGAAATACTATGTGAAATCAATAAATATAATTACCAATGCACATTTTAAGTGGCTATTATTTATTCAATATCTGTCTAAATCATTTATTTTTCGATGGGTAAGATATGTTTATAGGAAGTTAAAACAAGGTGTGTACTAAAGAAAAAATAATAAAAGTCAGTGATAGGGTAAAATTGAAGGATAGTAAGGTGTTTTAGAAGAGAGAAAGACATACAATTTACTAAACCATTTTGGTTAAGAGGTGATAAAAAGACGAGATATAGAAAAATGAGAAGTCCATTGTTTATAATTCAATAAAAAGGATATTTATGTGGCATAAAATCAGAAAAAAAATGTAACTGATTTTTGCAACAGACTTTTCTTAAGAAATGTTTATATTCTTTGTTCAAAGACTTAATCTTAAAATGTACTATGGAGACAGGACTTCATCTTAAAATAGTACTATAGAGAATGTAATTATAAAATGGTTAATTCATTATAAATTTAATTTTGAAGATCCTATTAATCCTTATTTCAGGAGACCCTTGGTTTATGATTTGTATCAGTTGCTGGATTTTTCTAATGTCATTTTGACTCTGGCAGGAGCTGATATTTTCCTCTTTCCTCCTGATAGAGATGGGATTTGCTTTTTTCTCTCCACCTTCAATTTCATTACAGAGCTTTGCACTCTGGCATTCTTTATGTTTATTTGGCTGCTAATATAAAATGTTTCATATGTATGCCAGGAATGAAACAATTTTCTTCTGCTAGTCACCATTAAGCCTCATCTTGGCATTATAATCACTTTAATAAAAAGTTTAAAAGGAAAATAGACATTTTAAACAAATATCAGTCTATATTCTTCCAATTCTACCTTTTATGGTAAAAAGAAATGTATACACATTAATATGATATTATCTAAAGAGCAGAGTTAAAATCTGTCCTGGACAACCAAACATTTTTCTTAATTCTGTTCACATACTCAATCTAAATGCACAGATGTGGTCTTAGGTCCATTGAGCCTGACATGGTTCTCAGCTATAACAAGTATATTACCTTGTAATCACTTTTCTCCACACCTGTCGCCTACAACAGATATAGGCTTTTTGATAATAAACAATTTTTTTTTATTGTCATACACCTTCAGTCTAACACATTATTTATATTTTTAGTAGGCATTTAACAAATATTATTTACTGAATTATAAGCTGACATGAGTAAAAAGCATATAACATTATGGTTTTAAAGAAAAACTATACATATCTATAGTTCACTACATAAGGCCATTGAAGGTGTTTTTTTTTTCTGTAAGAGTGGCTTAGGTTGCCAGAATTTTGTATACTGTGTAAAAATAAGGAAAGTGTGTAAAATACCTTTTTCCTAACATTTTTAGAGTATTTTAATGCATAAAGTTATTTTTTATTGAAATCTTATAATAGAAATTTAAGACTTTTAATAACATAGGTATAGTAGTTCAAAATTGAACATCTAATCTCATATTATAGCTGCCATGCTTATTTATAAATAAATAGATGCTTATTCATTACAATTGGATTATTTATTTTTGAATAAACACAATGAAAATGGTCTGTTGTATTTATTTGTCTTTTTTTCTTCTTATCAGTATAGATCTCTATCAGAGTTTGGTGGCATTTTATTTCGGGTGTGCAAAATAGTATGGTGTCAAATCATTGAAGCATTTTTACTTTACCTAGACCAGATGACTTTTCATACCTCTGGGTAGAGTGAATAATTGTGGTGCATGTGCTTTACTGACCTGACAAAAAAAGACACCTCCCAGAGGGTAGGCCATTTGTTTTATTCATGAAGATCAAATTCATTATGTTTGGCTTATTGGAATACAGTAGAAAAATGCCCTACACATCTATGAATATCAGCGTCATTAATAACTGGAATAAAATAAAATTTATTATTTTTCTAAATGGAATATTTTTAAAATAGCATCTATTTAGTATGAAATTTAAATATTCAGTGACAAGTTCAGTGAATAACAAATTAGTTGCTGAAAAAAAACCACCAGTATTTTTTGATGATGAACATCTACATTGTAAACTGCAGAGAAAAAAACTACTCCACATAAAAAAGATTTGTAGTACAATCCTTTAACTGAACCAAAAGAAAAAACAAAACCAGAACCAAGTCAGTCCAAACCAAATCAACAACAGCAAATGGAGTAACTAAAAATTCCTAATACAAGGCAGTACTGGCAAGCTGTAGAAAACAGACTGAACATATCAGGAATTCCAAATGTCATTTGGAGAAATTTCAAAAAGCCAAAGACTTGAAGAATTCTACTTCAGGAAATAGCAATTCTTAATAGATACTAAGAGAAGACACAAAGTAAAAGTGATTTTTCAGAAAGTACCAGTGAGTGTTTAATTTTGTTTTCTGGCTATTAGTTATTCTCTACAGAGAATAAAGTCAAATAAAAATTATTATTCAATTTGTATATTTCACATTGTGACTAGTATATTTCTCAATACAGTGGATTGTTTTGATACACTTGTAACACAATGACGGTGAATATTTTTCTTCTGAAGTGACGAAAGAAAATTTTGGCTGCTTTATATTCTAAATTGTTATCAAGACAAACATGTAAAAGACTCTGTCAAAATAACAATTCTCACTGAAGGTAAAAATTTCAAAAAATGCTGTAATCATAAATGAAGTTGGCTTTTTCTAAAATACTAATATAAAAAGGAAAGACAAAGAAAGTAGATAATTGGTTTGTGAAAGCCTATGTTCAAATTTTCAGATAATAAAATCTAGATTTCCAACCTTGAGAAGTATACGCTGTATTTCATAATTCATCACATAATTTTTCTATGTTGGAAATGTTTTTTGAAATAATTGAAATTCATGTGAGTGGATAAATAGATGGAGATTGATAGATAAGAATAGATATTTGAGTAGTTTCAAGTTGAACAAATTGGAACAAATGTCATATATCTGATAATAAAAAAATTAAAATGTGAAGAAAAAGTAGATTTTTATCTAAGTTTTAAGGTCTTAAGATAGAAGAGAGTCTAGGAAAATAATGGGATGAGGTGTGTATGACTTAATTTGCTATGTACATTTTGCTTAAAATATCTTTCAGAAACAACACAACGGTATACTTCACTTTTAAGTATATCTTCCACCTACCCTATGACTATAAAACATCAATGTAAAATAATTAAATAAGAGTAATTTGCTTGTTTAATTAAATATCTATTAAATTTCTTTATGTGTATGTACACTTAAAAAGACATACATTAATCACACATATGAGCATAAAAATTGTTTTAGCGGGTTTTTTTTTTTTTCTTCCTGGATCCTCTTCTCTAATCTCCTCCCCTTCCTAATGTCATTTTCTTTCTGCCTTTAAGCTATCTATATATAAAACTTGTGTATATCTCTGAACATTTTTTGTTAAGTATATGAGTATTTATAAATAGTGATTATTATTTAGTCAACATTGACTTTTTTAATAGCATCATACAAGACATACTATTCCACATTTTGTTTTTCTTCTTCATCCACAAAGTAAGAAACTTTATAAAAATTGGTACAACTCATTGAGTCTAATTCATTCTTTTAAATGGCTGCAATAATATATTTTGATGTGGATGTATCAGTGCGTTTAGTGAAATCCCTGATTCACAGAAATTCATTTTGTTTGAAATTTGTGCTGTATTAAACATTATTTTCCATATGTTTTTCATATTCTTAACTTTATATCTATAAGATTGAGTCTAGCAATCAACTGACAAATTTATTTTTATATTTTGTGGGAGTGAAATTTATTTGAAAAAAAGCTTTGCTGTTTGGGCAAGTGGCCAGACAGTGGAATAGCCTTTCTCCCCTAACTCATTTATTATTTATAATTAATAAATACATCTACCTTTGAAGAGACTGGGAGGTGGAGACTAGTAGTTTATACTCAGGAAGAAATCCATGGTGTACTTTTTTCTCCTTCATACTGCTTGAACTCTATGAAGCCATTTAGTTTTCAGACTTGAACTTCTATATTATATTATCTTAATCAAATAAAGCGAATTTTTCTTAATATCTATTTAATTTAGTTAATGTATCTTTTTAAAAAAATTGAGGTAGGATTTTATATTGAAAACAAGCTTTTATGTTGTTTCATAGTGTCTTTTTTACTTTTTTTTCCAGAGAGGTGCTGTACTTGAAGGTTAAGTAATTTATTTTAATATGTTTTACTCCTCTTTTTTAACTAAAGGTTTTATCTGAGTTCTATTTCTCTGATCTTTTGTTAGTTACTGCTGATCTTTTTTGATGACAGCTGAGATCCTCTGTTGTTAGCTTTTTGGTCTTAGGTGGCTACAATATTTCTGATAGCAGAAATACAATGGGTATACGATAAAAATGGGGTTCTCATTCCTGTTCCTGTACCTGAGGTCTACAGGCAAGTTGTATTACCGTGTTGCAGTGCTTGAAGAAAGTGTCTTTTCTACACTATCTCTCTGTTCTTTCACAGATTCAAAGATAGGTAACATTTCATCATACTATGACTTATTCTTACCTTTTGAAATTCTAAGGACCCAGTATGTCAATATTTACCTTCTTTTATGGAATCCTTAGACATCAGAAAATAGAGGTCTTCTAAAAATAAATTTTTTTCTTTTAGAATTTTTTCTTCTTAAATTTATTGGGATAACATCAATTAATAAAATTATATAGGTTTCAAATGTATAATTCAATAATATGTCATGTATATTATTTATAGCATATATGCATATTGCATAAATGTCCTTCTGTAACCATATACTTGACCCATTTTATTTTATCTATCTCTCCACTTTTCCTCTGGTAACCACTAAACAGTTGTCTGTCTGCGAGTTTTTGTTTCTTTGTCTTGTTTGTCTGTTGCTTTCAGTTTTATAGCTCACATATGGGTGAAATCATATGGTTCTTAATTTTTTCTGTCTGACTTCTTTTGCTTAACATGATGATCTCAAGACTCATCCATGTTGTCACAATGTCAGTGATTCATCTTTTCATATGCCTGAGTAATATTCCATTGTATATATGTACCACATTTTCTTTATCCAGTCTTCTATCAAAGGACTCTTTGGTTGTTTCCATGTGTTAGCCACTGTGAATAATGCTGCCTGAAATGAACAGCAGAGTGAGTACAGATAATTGTTTTTAATTTTTTGGGGGTAGATACACAAAAAAGGATTTACTGAGTCATATTTTTAATTTTTAATTTTTTTCTTTTTTTAATTTTTAATTTTTTGAGGAACTTCCACAGTTTTCCATAGTGGCTGCACCAATTTACATTCCCACCAGCTGTGCATGAGGGTTCTTTTTCCCCCATAACTTCTCCAACACTTGATATTACTTGGGCTGTTGATGATAACCTTTCTAACCTCTCTGAGGTATCTCATTGTAGTTTTGATTTGTATTTCCCTAATAGCTAGTGAAGTTGATAATTTTTTCATATGTCTGTTGGCCATTTGTATGTCAGCCCCTTATCGGAAGTGTTGGCAAATATCTTCTCCCATTCAATTGGTTGTCTCCTTATTTTGTTCTGATTCTCATTATTAGCTTGTCCACTGGTGCATAGATTTGTGCATTAATACTTTACAGAAATCTGGTTAGAAATCAAAGCATCAAACGTTCTCCCCCTTAGGTCCTAGTAGTCATTGAAATGGCAATTCCCATGCATTTCACAGTATACAGAAAGGAGGGCTTAATCAAGTCGTCTTGCCTCCAGAACATCCTTGTAATTGTAATTCTTCATATTTTATAGATATAAACTTTCTTTATATCTTAAGCAATATGCAGGCTTGTTATACAAAAAATATAATTAAACAAAGAAGCTTAAATAAGAAAATAAAGTTAACTTTTCTCCAATCCTAAGAATATTAATGTTAATATTCTTATATATATATTCTGTTTTTTATTTATGCTTAGTTCACATTTCTAATAAATTTAGGATCATACTGTCTATACTATTTTATAAATGAGGTTTTTATTTTATTTACTATTTTGTGTAATATTTTGTGATAGTGTATACTATCACATATCAATAAATTCACTACTAAATATATTATTTATTTACTCTATTTATGATAATTTATTTTAAAAACTCACATTACTTATATCATTTCAATGTTTCAAGTTATTAACAATATTACAGTAAATGTCTTTTTAATCCTATCATTATCACCTGATTTTGTTTGCTTGCATGGAGAAAGAAACTTTACTTTTTAAGTTTCTCTGACTGGTCTAACAAGCAAATCAACATGAAAGAGATTAACAAGAGAAAATAACCAAATTTGATTATATACATATATATGGGAACCCATGAGAGAGTTAGTGATCCTGCATACAAGAGACATTCAGAGACAGAAAGGGAAAATAAGGTATATGTCACATTCTGAGCTAGAGATGAAGTAAGGCTCCTTGGAGCTTCAGGGAGAAGGAAAGTTATTTCAGGAATACAAGAGGAGCAGATGATCAATAATTACAAGCTTGTCCTATCTAATATATAGGTAATAAAAAGTTATTTCTGGTGATAAGACTTATTATGGGTAAGGTCTCAAATTTAAATTTTTTAAGGAAAAGATAAAAGTTCCTCATGAGCCTGGAGGGTCTTGATTGCCTTCAGCTCAAAATAATTCACATGTCAAAGTGGCATATTTCAGGAAGGCCTATTCTGAACTCCTTTATTTGTTTTTTTTTTTTGTTTATTTGTTTGTTTTTACTCAAAAATAGCTACATATGACATTTCCGGAACAAAGGTATGTGCAAATTTAAAGATGAGCAAAAAGTCTCTAGTAGCTGGATTGCAAGAGATGAGGAGAAAGAGAACTTGAGATTGGGGAGATAGACAAAGAACAAATTATGATGAAACTCCTTGCATTTTTTTCTTAGTGTTATTTAAAGCCAACAGAGAGTTTAAACAAAAGAATCTTCTCTGCATTTTTGAAAGAGTGCTCTGGCTGCTGCATGAAGAATTGCTGTGGAAGGGCAAGAGTGGCAGCAGGGATATTGATTTGAAACATTGCAGGTAAGAAGTAATGGTGTAAAGTGGCCACATTCCAGGTATATTTTACAAATATAGTTTTCTGATTGATTGAATATAGGTCTTTGGTGAAGTAAAGAATGAAGGATGATGTATACATTCTAATTTAATCACTTGGAAAACCATATAGTCATATAGTCATTGAGAAAGACTAAAAAGGACAGTATTTGGTGGAAAAGTCATGATTCAAACATTTTATTTTGCTCCTATAAATTCTGACATGACTTAGGATATGTAAATGGAAAACAGAACATGAAGCATAGAATTTTAGGGGAGAAACCATAACTATACATTTTGTAGTCATAATATTTACAGCCATGGGGCAACATGAAATCACAAAGGGAGAAAACATAGACTGAAAGAATTAGGCCAAAGATTGAGGTCAAGGGCAATCTTTTAGATGAAAGTATGAGACAAAATAGGTAAATATTTTATTAGACAAAGTGAAAAATGTTTTCAATTGAATAGTGAATATTTGAATGGTAATTAGATTTGTCAGTCTGCTAAGAGTTTGAATAAAATAAAAAATAGGATACTAGAAGTGGGAAAATAAAGGCACATGGAAGCCTTGATGAGAATGGTTTCCATGTAGTGGTGGTGAAAAAACTTTCATTAGAGCATTTATTAAGAAATAAAAAGGGGGAGCCAGTGATATAATCATTTCTTTAAGAGTTTTACTATTAAAAGGAACAGAAAGATAAGGTAGTAAATGAAAGAAGTTGATGGGCCAGGGTTATCCTTTAAATAATGGAAACAATTTAATCAATTTTTATCTTGGTTGGATAATTTGGACAGGGGAACTGATGATGCAAGAGAGTGATGATGCAAAGCGGGAAATCATGATGAATTTCTGGACCTAAGCTCTAAGAAAATAATAGAAGATGGAATCCAATCATAAGCAGAAGCATTGTTCTGAAATTGGAAGAGATATAGCTCTTCCATATTAGTAAGATTTTTACTTGGATGGTTGAATGATGAGGTAATTATCTTCGTAGAAGTCCTATTTTCTAAGAGAAATAAAAATGAAGGTCACCTACTGAGAATGAATAGTGGAATGCTGGAAGTTGAAGAATGAAAAAAAGTGAAATAGTTCATCAGCACAATGAGAAGCAGTGCTAGTAGAGAAGCTTGCTAGGATTGTGGAGATGGAGTGCGGAGGCTCACTGGAGATGTAAAGTCATAAATAAAAAATTATATCAGAAAGTACAGTTATATATTTTTCCCAATCTTGTTAACTTTTACTGAGTGCAAAAAGAGGAAATTTGTGGATATAATACTTATTTACTCTAAATGTTATGATTTGAATTAGCATGAAGCATGGAAAAAGTTCAAAAGTTAATTACAATCAGAAAACAGAAAGTAAATGCTCACCAAAACTTTAGTGAAATGAAGTTGACAGTTAATTCTAAAAGTTTTCATTGGTTAAATTTTTATATTTTTGGTAATTTGCTGTTATGCTAGATAATTTTTATAAGTAGATTAACTAGTTAGTTAACTAAACATGCCGTAAAATGTTTCTATAATTTTTTTGTTTTGAAATGTTTCATCTATTTACACATAATTTATTATAAAGACATGAATCAAGAAGAGCATTTCACATATATTACTAAAGGTCAGTATCTGAATCATGTGGAACCTACTGACATGTACAGATTTTTCATGTGTGTTGAGACTTGGCAGATCAGGAAAGAAGTAGTCTGCACACAGTCCTTAAATAGAAATTACTGCTGCTTTCATGTGCAATTCAGAGAACAAATGTTTTGTGGCATAGACACATACAGTCTTCCTTTCCCCCACCCTCTCATTATGTAGTAGAAGTCAAAGTAAATGAATCTTGATATTAGTAAGGTATTAAAAAATTAGTTCGCTATTAATCCTCTCTATACATTTTATAGACAATTAATCTTAAGGATCACAGACAAGAGAATTTAAGAAGTGTGTGAGTGATCATGATTAGCTTCCTAGAATTTATTAAATTTAAGCTGAATTTTAGTAGAAAGCATAATTAGGGAAATATTTGATTGAAAGAAATTTCAGTTGGATGCCTGAAGGAGATTAGTATGAGCAAATTCATGAGGTGAAAGTAAGCAGAGCATGAAGATACACTGAGAAAAGCTTTTGCATGAGATAAATGGTCTGGAACACTGGAGATAAAGTTTTAGTACCCAAGTAATAATTAAGATTGTTCTTCTATATCCTTGTGGACTTCATTAGTTTCCTCATTTGTGAAGTGGAGAAACTGTGATAAGGAAATTGTTTAAGGTTTCATACAGCCGGGAAAAGTAGGGGAAGACTGGAGGATTATTCAAATAATTTGAATAATCTAATGAAGGTTTATTTAAATTTATTTTCTATGCAGACTGTTTTAAAAATCAGTATTAGTATATCCATTAAAGATGATCATCTGAAACTTATTCAATATTACTTACTTTAAAATAAAATTTTCTGTTCCTCTGAATTTTACCTTTCTATTATAACATATATATTGGTTTCTGCATTTTATTCTCTTTCAGTGGCTTTGCTGGAATATCGCAATCTATACTTTGTTCTCTCCTGGTAGCTTGACTGATAAGTCAAACTAGCGACACTTTGGCAAACCAGCGGTCACTTCTGGGGGAAAAAATAGCTATTTTTTTTTAGTGTGAAAATTTGCTAAACCAAGTAGAAATAGACAGCTTTTAGTCAGAATTCTATTTAACATGGAATGACATGTATCTTTGACACATGGGATAATAAAATACTAGCTATATGATAGTTACTGAGTAAATATTTGTTAGATAAATCAAATGCATTCCTGGTTTTATTTGCTGCCTTTGATAATCAGTTCACTTACTGCAGTAATGTTTACAGTTATTTCAGAAATTTATACTTGTTATATTAATAAATTATCTCAATTATAGACATGCATCTTCTTAGTAATTAGTAGTACCTAGAGTTATAATGAAGTTGGCATTTAAAATTAATATGTCATGATTAGTTATTTCATAGTTACATAGTTGATTTATCTAATAAGTAATATTTAACAAATTGCTTAGTTTGTTATTAAGTACCATAATACTATTTTTATTCAACCATGAACAGATAACAAAAGTATCACTTTATTAAGAATACAAGTATTTTATTACATTGTATTTGCTCATCATAGACTCATGTGAATCAAATATAGGTTTGGGCCACTTTTTTTGGGGTAAGGTTTAAAGTATTCTCAGATACTTTGGATACAACAGTGGTTGGTGGTGGATACATAAAAGGTAGAAATGACTCACTTATAAACTTGAAAATTAGGAACTTCTTTCTCTAGAGTGCCATGTTTTGGAAGTATAGTGGCAATGTAGTTATTTCCAAAACAATGCTAACATTATTTTCCTTCTTTTTTTAACTATTAAGTGTTTTGAGGGGAGATAGAACCTTTTTCATGTTCCAGGATGGGCATTGATTATTTTTTTAACTGAATCAAGTTACTACATTACTCTTATCTCCCTTCAGACAATGATTTTTTAAGGGTAATATTCCACTTTCCTTAGCCAAAGGATTAAATTGGGAATGAATATTTGGCCGCAAGCCAGAAAGACAGAATGATGTTTGTAAAGGTTGGCGGGGAGCAGAGTGGTGAGTTCAAGCTTCTGACTCTTATGAATGAGTTGCAGAATATCACTTCTTCCTCTGAGTCTTGAACAGATGTGAAATCTGCAAAATAAAAGCAACACAGAAGTGGAAAGAGTGAGAGAATTACAGAGATATTGATCTGAAGTCCTACATGAACTATATTTGATCAATACCTATTTACATTTTAAGAGGTTTTGAATTGAATTCTTTCACTTGTAGTTTAAGAAATTTTAAATTATTCAGAAATCTTTTCCTCTTTTTTCTTTCTATATTCTACTAGTTTGCACCAAACCCTATTTACTGCTCTACATCTTGTAATTTGACTATAAGAATGACTATTACTAAGATAGTTACCTACAATTTAACCAATATAAATAAAAAGGTTATTTCTTAGTTTTTTTCTTAAAAATTTGATTGTATTACTTATTCTTTATTTTGATGTTTAACCCAAATATATTTTTATTTCAATAAAGATAATTTTATTATTTATATGCCATGTAATAGTTTATACTTTAGATTTATTCTTTCCAATTATTTTATATTTGCATGATTTATATATTTTTGATTCACCTTTTATTCTTTGTCATAGATTTATTATTTAGGTTGTTCTTGAGTGTGCATTTCCCATTTGTTAATTTGGGGGGATTCTTAGGATACCTTTTCATACTATAAGTGACACCAACTGAACCCCTTATCCACACCCCAAGGTTTCCATGTGAGTTAATCTCTCACCTTTCCCTTACCTTTACCACCCCAAAGAAAGCAGGCAGTAGCACTCTAACGCCACTGATGTATAATAAAAATCCTACCAGATGGGGTCAATAGTAGAGTGGACATGACCAACAACAGATCAAGAAAATTAAGGATGAATCAATAGAATATATTCAATCTAAACAACATAAAATAGAATAAAAAATAAAGTGAACAGAGTCTCAGAGATCTGTGGGACAATAACAAAATAACTAACATTCATGTAATTGGAGTCCAAGAAGGAGTAGAGACAAATAGTAGAACTGAAAAAGTATTCAAAAAGTATCTGAAAAATTCTCAAATATGGTAAAAGATAAATATACAAATCTGTAGGATGGAAAAATACTTTTTTCCTCTATCTTCTAAGGTTCTTTTGTTATTAGTGCCCTGGATTCTTGCAATCTCCCAGAATGGAGATCACCAGACACCAATGTATACAAATTATGCAACAAAAAAAGAGAAGTTTTATTAAGTTTATGTACAGGGAAACCAACACCATGAAAAAGAAGAAACAGGTGGTTCCCTGAGGAAAGCTGGGACAGGATTTTTAAAGGGAGCTAACTGGGAAGAGAATTATGTCTAGGCATGTAGAGTTGGAACTTTCTTGGTGCTGTGCAATATGGCCATATGCTTTTTTCTGTGTCACATGTCTCATTAGCTTGTTAAATCTTCATCCCTGGGCATAATTTTTAATATTATAATGAAGAGTCTCTGCACAAGTGGAACCAAAGGAAAAATCCTTCATCTTTTTCAACAGGTTTTTGCCTTAATGCTGATTAGTCTCCCTAGGACTGGTACCCTTGGGAATTTATCTAAGTATTATCAGCTGGCTCCTGTTTGTTTAACCTGATTGACAGTAGGAAGTTGCCTCCCTGTCTCATTCCACCTGAGAAATTTTATCTTCCTTAATCTTAAGTCATAAGGGCTGAAAATTTCATATTCTGAAACTATTTTCTGCTGACAGAGGAGTATTCTTGGGACCTTAAACCCAGGAAGAGTAAAAATCTATTGTGGCTTATCAAGGGGTTGGTATAATACTGAGTCTGGTGTCTCAGTGATTGGAATAAGCTGGAACCCATGCATGATCATCAGCTTTACATAAAACTGTTGATTAAAGAGACAAGGGTCAAAAAGTTATTAAAGTAAAATAGTTACCAGGGTTTTCAGGAGGGGAAGGAGCCAAGTGATATATAGTAGGTACCCCTTAATAGAGTCCGATACACCTTGAGGGGTGGGGTTATTAAGATTGTGTAGCCATTTTCCCTGGTCTATAATCTTTGTGCTTTCTTTAATCTATCCACTGGTATTTACATACATGTAGCAGGAGATATTTTTTATAGCACACAACTCTCCCTGTTCAGAAGATAAATAATCTAAGGCTATGCAGTTATCTAGTAAAAATTTGGCTAGGGTGTCTACGGATTCTTGGAGGATCTGGAAATCATGTCAAGTCTCCTCACTGCTATTGCAAGAGAAGCAGTAGATCGCGGGTGGTTGTGGTATTGTAGATTGACTCCCTCTGCCAGCCCTGGAAGCAAACCAACCACAGCAACTGCTATTGTTATTATTAACCTAATTTTTCTTTTTCCTGTGGTGATGGTTTAGAGGCTGGTTTCCATTTGTAAATGCTTGAATAACATCCATTTCATGTTCATATATATCCCACAGTCCAGACCCTCACAACTTTGTTCGGTAGAGATATTGTAAGGCTATCTCTTCCTCCTGAAAAACAAATTCATAAATTTCCCTGAAGTTATCTCCTCCAGCTTGACAAAGAAACAGCACATCATCAACACTAAACTATACTGCAAGAACAAAAGGAGTTGAATAAGAAGAGCAGTTAACATGTGAATGAAGGCCTAATCAAAAATTTAATTATTTACTTTTAGCTGCCAAATACCAGTGGCAAATTACACTGACAAAAATCATATTGATAGGAGAAAAGGCATACAAATTCTATTTTATTTTAATTTTTACATGACATAATGGCCTTTCCATAAAAGAAATGAAGACTCAAAGAAGCCAAGATATCTGAGAGCTTATATACATTTTTAACATAGAGTGATAAATTGTGAAGATATTAAAGAACAAAAGAAAATGTTTTTAGGCTTCTGGGGACTGTAAACTGTGGGTAGGTAGATATATGAGAGAAACCAATGCAAGATAAGGGCCATCTTACCAAGGTTTGTTTGTGCAGGTTCATCCTGGTGCCAATTTTTTAGCTTCTTCATGGCCGTAGAACATCTCTGGGGGAAGAGGGATTTATGGCAGTCCTCATTTATCAAAATTTTCTGCTTTTATTCAGATAAAGGATGCTCTAGGAAGGCTTCTTTTTGCATCTATTGAGGCTAAAAACTCTTAAACTAAAAATAATCTTGATGCCAAAATGACATATTATAGGTGGCATATTCTGACCTCAGTCAGAATCAAGTAGCTGAATAGATCTCAGATAGATTAAATATATAGAAATTCATGCTGACAGATCATAATTAAACTTCTAAAAGATAAAGACAAAAGAACTTGAATGCATCTCAGGAGAACTGACATATTACAATAGGGAAATAGCCATTTGAATGTTAGCAAACAATTCATCTGAAAACTGCAGGCTATAGAAGTCTATTTTCAAGTGCTGAAAGAGAAGAACTGCTAACTATGAATTCTATTCAGCAAAAATATCTATCAAGTATAAAGCAGAAATCAGGACATTCACAGCAGAAACAAAACTAAGAGAATTTTTTACTAACAAACCTTCCCATTCTTTAATAGCTAAAGAAAATTTCCTAAACAGAAGAAAAATAACAGAAGAAAGTTTAGAATTTCAGAATCAAAAGCAAATTTTGGAATGAGTAAAAAATAGGAACTATAACAGAATATTGTTTTTATGATTTTCTTAAATGATATTCTATATTTGAAGCAAAAACTGTAATGCCAAGTGATATGATGTTAACTGTATACAGAGGAGATACTGAAGAAAAGTATATTAAAAGATTGGGGAGTATAAAGAGATCTAGATGGAAACACAGGGAGCTGTAGGCAACTGCAACGTAGCTGGCTGCAAGGGCACAGCCAGCTTTACAGGGCAGCACAGTTACCCAGTAAGGGCTCAGGCACAGCATACCTTTGCATAGTGCATGGTGGCAACTTTTTATACACAGGTTGAACTAACGTGACACACTGCCAGATACTGGAAGCCTGCATGCACATGATTACATAAGGGAAGAAGTGCTGAATTACTTCAGCTTGGAAATTAACTACGGGAGTTGGGGAGGAAGACTGACTACAGCTATCTTTCTCTCTTCACACAAAAACTTGGCAATGCTAAAGGTGTAAGCACTACACAAAAGAGCTGCAAAATATGTGCAGCAAAAAAATGACAGAACTAAAAGGAGAAAAAGTAAAATTTTAAGTTAAACTTGGGAATGTAGAACATTCCATCCAACAAAAGAAGACTATACTTTTCTTCACAAGTACCCATGGAGTATTCACCAAGGTAGATATCATTGCTTGTTTACAAAACAATCTCAATCAATTTTTAAAATATTTTAATTGTGCAGAATATGTTCTCTGGCAATAATGGAATGAAACTAGAAATCAGAAGTCAACGAGGAAATATCAAAGGAAAAACAAAAAGTACATAGAAATAAAGTAAAATGAATATACAACATATCAAAGGATGTGTAATTCAGATAAAGCAGTGCTGAGAGATTTCTAGCATTAAATACTTACATTATATAAAAAAGCTTTTGAATTGATAGCTTAATTCTTATCTCAATAAACTAGGATAAGAAGACTAAATTAGTCCAAAGTTAACAGAAAGAAGAAATAATAAAGGTAAAAGAAAAAATAAATAAAACTGAAACCAGAAAAAAACAATAGAGAAAATGAAGAAAATAAAGTGATTTTGTTAAGAAAATAAACAAAATTAATAAACCTCTAGTAAGACTGACAAAGATAGATAAGACAAAAATTACCAATATCAAGAATAAAACCAGGAATATCACTACAGGTCTTGTAGCCAATACAAAAAAAAAAAAAAAAAAAGATAATAAATGCTACAGACAGTTTTGCTCTCATAAATTTACCAACTTAAAAGAAATGAACCAATTCCTCAAAAACCATAAACTACCAATAGTTAAGATGAAATAGAAAAACTGAATACTGTTATTACTATTTAAGAAGTTGAATTTGTAATTTAAAATCTCCTAAAAAAGAAGTCTCCAACACCAGATAGTTTTACTGTATAATTCTACCAAAAATTTAAAGAGTAATATCAATTTTATAAAATATCTTCCATAAAGTAGAAGAGAAACATCTCTTGACTCATTTTATGAGGATAGTATTACTAAGATATGAAAACTAGACAGTACAAAAAAAGAAAACTACAGATTAATATTGATAATATAATTAGATACAAAATTCCTCAACAAAATATTAGCAAATCAAATTCAGTAATCCATAAATACATTATCATGTCTTATTTTGTCCAAAGCAATACTATGAATAGGTTTTATTATCCTTCTGACTTTATAGTTGGAAAATGGAGCTCAGAGAGCTGTAATAACTTGCCCATATGAATAATCTTGGAATTGGGAGAATCTGAATTTTAGTCTGGGTTATCTAACCACAAAGCCTGTCTTCTTAACAATAATAATAATAATAATAATAATAATAATAATAATAATAATATACATTTCTTATTTTTACTTTTGTGGTTGAAATTGCCACTTGCCAAAATACTATCTCTGTATCTCCCTTCTTCTTTAACTTAAAACGCTAATGTTAATGTATTCCTGCTATATTTAAAGGTCGTATCCTCGTTCTTAGGTATGGCCTTGTTACTAAGTGAAAGAAAATGGTATTTAAGAAAAAGTTTTGTGAGATTTCAAGGTAAGCTTCTTGAAGTGCTTTGGCACATGCTTCGAATTTTTTTCTTCCAATTGACTTTCAGGCCAATATAATGTCTGAGTCCCCAGAAACTGTGCTGGACCATGAGGTAAATTTAGATGGTTGCTGCCTACTGAGGATGGTAGAACAGAGGTTTGGAGACTGCTTCTAGGATGATATGTGGAATTACCATAGATACTATTGGATGCCCTATTTTCAAAATTTTTATGAAAAAAATAAATAACTATATAATTTAAACCATGGTTATTTTGGGTTTTCAGATATGTGAAGTCTAATTAAGCCTAACTCATATTCTTCTAATTAATTCCAGATAATAAAAAGCTATAATAATCTTATTCACACTCAGTTCTGCTGATTTTAGATATTTAGACATAGTCCTTTTGCAATTTTCCTATATTTAATTTGGCATTTTTATTTCCACTAAAAGGAATGAGATATATTTTTTAGATTTCACATATCTGTTCTTTTTACTATTGCTTTTAAAGACTGACATTAATAGATGTGATTTAATTAAATTCTATGGAATCTATGCTTGTCAGGTTTTAGATAAAAACATTTTTTCAGGGTTCTCTCAAAATATTTGCTTTGGAAATAAAGTTGTTTTGCCTGCAGCCTGCCTCTGCAGACTGATTTATGACTGCCAGTACTTGGTAAGCTCAGAGAGCAAAGGCTGAACTTGTCAGTGAGAACACTGTATAAGCACATCTTTAAATTGTGAGAGATGTCAAATAACATTAGTATTTTGAATGATTCTTTTACTGCCTCATTATTTTTCCTCATTGAATTAATATTGACTCTATATTGTTTTTTTAATCTACTTAATTTTTATTCAGTTAAAGGAGGCAGCATATATGTTTCTTTATGTTAAATTCCTCAGAATATTTTTGGAAAATTCAATATTTAGGAGAGCTCTATCAGGGTAATTTAATGGAGCTACTTTTTAAAAACATTTAAATCAAATTTAATAAGGTAAGTTTTATATTGTAAACAGATACTTTAGGTTCTTGAGAGTGTAGTAAATCCCATGGGCATGACTTTTATCTTTGATCACTGACATGCAGTTAGTAGATGCTTTTCTCTATAAGTTGAGAGATTAAATATTAAAACAATTTTGAAGTTAAAGAACATTAACATTTATTTCTGCTAGCTAATGAGTTATTAAAGATACTTATAGTAATGTTACATTGATCAGTGGCACTACTGAATATCTTAGCATTACTAACTAAATCATTGTAAATAATCTCATAATGTCTAGATATCAAATGTCTAGATATAGTGTTCTGAAAAATATGAAGCAGAACCGAGTGCTCCATATGATTGCTGCACAGATATAAACTTCTAACAATTTAATTGAATCATGTAGTTGTTTACTCACTCAAAAATAAATAAATAAATATATAAATAAATACTCTATGGGAAGGTTATTGGAATGTTAAGGCAGATGCTTTATTCTATTTCCTAGTCAAAGTCATAAAATACATAGGCAGACAGTTGCTTAGGCTACTCACCAATGGGTAGAGAGATAACTCATTTATCCCTCATCATATGTGGTATTTTGCTATGTGCTATGGTTTGTGTCCCCTCAAATTCATATGTTGAAATTCTAACCCCCAAGATGATGGTATTAGGAGATGGGGTCTTTGGGAGTTATTGTCATAAAGCTAAAATCTTCATAAATGGGTTCAGTATTATAAAAAAGACCCCACTCACTGAGAATCAGACAGAGGGTCTTGGCCAGAGGTAACCAATCTTTGACCTTAAACTTTCAGGCTTCATAACTGTGAGAAATAAATTTTTGTTGTTTATGTCACACAGTCTGCAGTATTTTGTTACAGCAATTTAAACAAAGACAAGAGAAGGTCACTAATGATATAAGAAATAGCACACATCACCAACAAGAAATGAATGCTTGAAATAGTTGTGAATAAAATTCCCACATAAAAGGTTTGAGTGCATTGCTGACTTTTTTGACCACTTTGAATGGTAAAAAATGGATATTAACTGAAATGAACATTTGTTCTAATCTATTCCTTACTTTTCTTGTAACACAATTCTTCTTAGAGGTACAAGTAAAGGTTTGAAACAGCAAAATCTGTATATATTCAACTTAGAATTATTTTTTTTTTTGCTATACATAAACATACCACATTCTCTGACACCTTCAGAGCAGTTATATAATTGAGAAACAATAAGCAACTAAAACACTTGTTACTTATATTATATAAATAAGATTCAAAGTGTTAACTTAAATGTTCAGCTGATTATAGTTATATAATGACTATGAGGGGAAGTAAAGCATTGATTTTATATATATTGGATTGAGAAGTGAAAGTGAGGTGGGAGGAAAAAATTTATATTTTTCCCCTCACAAAATATTTCTTTTATTTTGCCCAATTTCGTGATCCCAGGTCTATGTTTAAACTTATATCCATGGAAAGTACTATAAATGCACAATTGACAACATTCATACTATGACATTTGAGATCAAATTGCTACCATTAAACTTCTAAAGGTACATTACAGTGGGTAATTTCTTTACTTCATATACCAACTTGTAGGTAATTGTGAAAATGGCTCCAATAAGTGACAGGAATGGTGCTGTGATTCTTTACCTGCCGAATCCTATTATATCTTGTCAGAGGTGAGGCCTAGGTATATATTTTAACTTGTCCACACTGAGCTTCTAGCACTTTGTCAATTACTGTTAGGTTTTCCTAGCCTGTTTTGATTCCAGCAGTGGTGTCTGCTCCTGGACTTCTGCTTGGGTAAGTTGTGATTCTCTGTATCAATCTGTCTGTTTCCCAATTTTAGAGCTAGTGGTTTGCTCTCTGATTCCAATTATCTATTGTATCTAAAAAGAGTTAATTTTCACTTGGTTCAAGTTTTTTCTTATTGTGGGGATAAGAGCAATGACTTAAAATTCCTTAAATGCTATACTAGAAACTGTGTCTTTAGAATGCCAAACAATTGTGAATAACTAAGTCATCTTGATTGCTATAACTTCAAATACTTGTAAGGTAAAATAGTCATAGGTATAAAACTTGATTTCAAATACCATTTAGATAGAAGATAGATGATAGATGATAGCTAGCTAGCTAGATAGATGATAGGAAGGTAGTTGATAGGTAGATGATAGGTAGATGTTGCCATTTTTGAATTTTATTAATACACCAAGATTTTAATTAAGTTGGTTATTGGACTCTAACTCAGGTGTGAGCAAACTAAGCCCAGCAGGTTAAATTTATCATATCTCCTGTCTTTATAAATCAAGTTTTATTGGCTCACAACCACAAGCTCAATTGTCTGCATAGTACCCATGGCTGTTTTTGCACTAGAGTAGCAAAGTTGAGTATTTGCAACAGGTTCTCTGTGTCCCACAAAGTCTGACCTTTTACAGAAAAGATTTTCAGCCCTACTCTGAGATGTAGAAGATATTTTTTTGAATTTTTGTAATGCACTTATATTTAAACTAAGCACTTTAAAAAGGTGAACTTGCTTTGGTTTTAAAATCTTTTTCAGAGTGTTTATATATGTTATAGGATATCTATATTTCTATCCTATAAGATCATAATGTAAAATGAGAAAATTTTGTATTTATATTATAGTTTGGAATATTTAAGAATACAAAGTCTAGAAACTAAGATGAAATATTTTTATGTTTTTCTTTTTATTATTAAATTGTCATCATAAATTTAATATCTTTCTAATTTTTTTTTTCTTTTTTAGTCATGGCAACACTTAGTTGACATCACAGATTGCAAGGACCTTGTCAGTTTACAATCCTTTATTTTTAAATTTTTTACACCTACAGCACCTAGTTTTCCTAGGTGGTCTCCCATCCAACTACTAACCAGGCCTGACCCTGCTTAGCTTTTGAGATTAGATGAGTCAGGCTTGTTCAGGGTGACTAGGCTATAGACTAAATTTTATATATTCAGGTTATCTCTACTATGCCTTTGTATCAGTCTTAGGTATATATCTTACAGTCATTCCATTCATTAATGACTTTATCATTTGGCTTAATATCTTAATGTTCAAATTCTCTATCACTACTCCTTATGACTTCAAAACATTTGTAAGTAAATAACACTCTCACTTCATTTCACCCCAATGCCTTTTCTTCACTCAAAGAGCATCTTCTCACTTGTATGTCATATGATTAAACCACCAATGACTGCACTGCCACTACTTTTTGTTATTTAGTTACCCTATGTGTTGTCAAATTCTCTCCATCTAGCCTGAATTTCATGATACTTTGCTATAATTACTCTTTCACAGACAGTTTTGGCTCCCATCACCTCCTTCTCCTATTAAATTTCCATGACAGAACATTAAAACTTACTCTGTTTGAGAACACTTCAATAGTATATTGGAGTATCACACTCAAATTCATGACCACAGATTTTAAACAGAAAAACCTGAGTGTTCAGACATCTGACCGTACTCTCTTACTGTATGCTTTCCTCTTTATAAAATCTTTAACAATTTTTATCTCCTCATAAACTTTTAAATTAAGTCCTCTTTAACTTTAAGTTGATGGTCTTGCTTTACATATCAAGAAAAATTAGAATAATCTAGCACATTTTCTTTCCTTATTACCACCAGATCAACAAACTACCTGCATTTACTTTCTATTCTTTTTCTTCTTTCTTATTACAGTGAATAAACTGTTTCTATCAGAGATTCACCCTTACTTGAGCACAGGTCTTACTTCTCAAAGACTTGATTCTTGACAGTACCTCCTCTCTCCTGCATCATCAATATGCTTATTTTTATTGTTTTAGTTTTTTCATCATAAAATTTTGCTTTCCTTTAATAAAAAAATGTTTCATTTGATGCCTTGACACCACTCACTTTTCTAGCTACTGCCTCAACTCTCTATTCCACTGACTAGAACAAGATAATATGTATTTATTGAGAGAATTTGCCATAGACATTATCTTCACCACATATTTATTCACCACACATTCTCTCCTCAGTCTTATCTAGTCAAAGCTTTGGTCTTACCTCTGTGTCATCAAATACAGTGCTTACATCCTACCCAGTTGCTTTTCAATATTTACACAACTGATCATGTTTTTCATCTTGAGCTCTTTCTTCCTTTGGCTTTTATTAAAAAAAAAAAATGTTCAGGTTTTCCTTCTACACAATGCTTCCCACTCTATTTTCTTTCCTTTCTTCCTGTTCTTCTTTCTTTCCTTCTTGTTTTTGAACAATTGTAGCACTTGCTCCTAGGCTTTTTTTTGTTTGTTTTTAAATCTTGTTCATCTACTTATTCTCTCTAATATTTCAACTCTTTCATGGCTTTAAATACATTTATGTATCAATGAGTCTCAAATATATCCCTTAGCCCTGGCTTTTCTTCATAATTCTAGACTTGTATTTGAGACTGGGTCCTTGTCATTTTCATTTGGATGTTAAATAAGCATTTTAAAATTATCATGCCAAAAATAGAATTTTCACAATTATGTTTCTCAAATCCCAAATTTTGAAGTAATACATCAATAGTAATAGATTTCTTTTTCCACACTTAGAGTCCAGATTCAATCCATTAGCCAGTCTTAATTTATTCTATGACTAAATTACACCTTGAGTCTAACAATCTCATCACCACATTATTTCCTTATTCTGGTTTACATCATCTGTCACCTAATTAATTACATACTTGTCTCATTACTTTTATTCTCAATCCTGTTTTTTCACATAGCAAACAGTAGATATATATATATATTTTAAACGTGACCATGATACACATTTGCTTAAAACTTTCTAATGGCTCTTTATTCAAATTTATTTTTGCCTGCAAGATTAGGCCTATGAGTATATCTTCAGCCTTTGTCTCCTTAATTTACTAAGTTTTGCACTGACTGATTCACTTTCAGTCACATAAGTGCACTATATTCAATCTCAAATCACTACCTATCTAGCAACTCTCTTCCCTGATTTTTACATATCTTGTTATTTTCTCTTAGAGAGGGCTTTTATTCCCAACTAATGAAAGAAGCCATTCAATTAGTATTTCTTAATCGTACATAATTCCCTGTCTAATCCCTAATAGGAAACTGACCTTATTAGCATGTAAGAGAGAAATTGATTCTTATGAGTATTGGCTCCATTAGTGTCTAGGTCAATACCTGGCACTGACTACATGTCAATAATGTGAATTAGGTAACAAACTCTTGAGAGCTGAAGATAATCCAATGAGATATTAGGAATATATCTAAAGGAATTGTGGGCCTATCAGATGAGAAGAAGAGAAAAAAAAATTAGAACAGAATTAAGAAGTGTTGGGAGCCATTATTGCTGAATGCCCTACAGACAGAGTTAAAAGTGCCTGCAAGCTAGAAGTTTGCAGGCCAGGTAAGCTCATTACTGAAGGAGGAAGATTGGCTTAATGAATAAGCTCATTACTGAAATTGTTTGCATATCTGTGGGTATTGCTTCTCATGCACATCCTAGGGTATAATTATACTGTTCTTAATAAACTCGGGGCGCAGTATTCACTGTTAGCCCTCCCGACTCTATCTCTTTGTCTCTATCTCCTATTTTCTATCTTCTGTCTCTCTCTCTCTTTGTTTCTCAATCTTCACTCCCCCTCTTGGAAACTGTTGGATCTTAGCTGGCTGGCTCCGGCAAAGAAGTAAATAATTTTGTTGAATTTAATAAACAGATAACAGAACTTGGTTAATAATTTTCAGATTTAAATTAGATAAATTCTAGACCCCATACTCAGTAAATTATGGAATTTGTTCTTGTAACTTCAGGGCTAAGTGTTCTCAATTAGTGTTTTAGGTAAAAATTGAGACCATCATTCTGGCCAAATATCTTCATGGCTGATATAAAAATACTGAAAAGAGAATCCTGATTTGTTTTTAATAATATTCATAATTATTAATGTATAAACATACTGAATAAGAATTCCAGAATAACTGGAATTAAATATAAAAATTAGAAGGAAGAGCAAACTTATTTTTCAAATACTTTTTGAATTAAATTTGGAATTGTGTATTTTAATATTATTATATTTATTATGCTTAAAACTTTTTGACAAGAAACCTAACACATAAACCTTATTTTTCCATTTGAAACATATAGAGACTAATTACCTTTACATGTAAAATTGAAATGCATAAAAATATTTTCACAAATTATAAGCAATATTATATTTAATAGAAATTAAAGTTTATTAATTTTATGAGGTTAACTCATTAAATTTATAAGACATATTTATTGATTAGCAATTTATTGTTTGTTATACTATTCCATACTTGGAAAATTGAATATGTTAAAATTATAATGTTTACAAGGGGAGAAAAAAATGCATAGATGACAGAGGCTTTGTTCATCCTTCTTGTGACCAAATCAAAGTTGTTACAGAAGTACGGAGCAAACTGCAAGGAAAGTTGCCTGAGACTTAGATGAACAAGCCCTACAGCTAGGGAGAGAAATAAGAAATAACCCTACAATGAGAGGAGGTAGGCAAGGACAAGGATGCAAGGCTGCCCAGTCCCAAGAGTCTGAGTAAGACAGAAGCTGTGGCAGAGGCAGCCAGGTAGCTGCAACACCTCTTAAAAAGGCTGTGTCCATGAATGGACTTTCACAGTGATGGACCTATTCACTCTAAGTATCAGCACCAGATTGGCTGCACAGGGGGCACCAGGGACTTATAGGGAGACACTGAGTCATCAGAGTGAGGGCTGGAGGCTAAGATCTCTCCCAGACAAAAGTGCCAGGGTATCCATTGTTCTACTGTTAAGCTCTCCCAGTGTGCAGAAACAGGCATCACCATAGCTAAGACCATCATTAAACTGGATAACAGAGGTCTCTCTACACAGAGGATTCCCTGAAACTTTGCCTCTCAAACTCGCAGCCTCACCTAAGCCACATCCAGGTATATCCTCCATGAGTCAGATGCTCCTTGCTGAGCCAACGCAAAGACTCACACTGGTGGCAGCTGGCCTCATTTTCTGGTGTGATTTCTTGAGGCAACTGTAAGCACAGCATCTGTGAAATGCATGCTGAATCTTAAAAGATGGCCCTGGAGGAGCACAGACTGGGGCTAAACTTGGCCTGCAGTTGAACACCTGTAAGGACTGTGCCACTGGACACCTACTATTAGCCATGCTAATAAGACTAGAAGGCTTAAGAGCTTGGCTTAATACATAGGCAGCCAAAATAGAAAGACAAAGAAGCAGAAATCATATGAGAGAACAGAACAGAGATCCAGGAATAATGGAGTCGAGCAATCTAACAGATGCAGAGCTCAAAACATTGCTTATATAGATGCTCAATGAACTTAGGGAAGGTATAGATGAATTCAGTGAGAACTTTAACAAAGAGATAAGAAACATAAAAATTAAAATGTAAATTATGAAGATAACCAGTCAGAAATGAAGCACACATAATCTGAGATGAAGAGTATATTTGAGAGAATCAACAGAGTATATGAGGAAGAGGATCAAACCACTGATATAGAAAATGGGAAAACCAAGGTCACTCAATCAGAATGGCAAGAAAAAAAAATCCAAGACAATAATAATTATTTAAGGAGGCTATGGGACAAAATTAAATGCAAAAATATCCATGTTTTAGGGGTATCAGAAGGAGAACAAGAGGTTAAAGAGCTATTTGAAGAAATAATGATGGAAAACTTTCCTATCCTGGTTAAGAATATAGACATACAACCCTAGGAAGCTCAGAGCATTCCAAAAAAGATGAACTCAAAGAGGTCCACACCAAGACACATTATAATTAAAATGTCAAAAGTTAAATACAAAGAGAGAATCTTAAAAGCAGCAAGAGAAAAACAGTTAGTTACCTACAAAGGAGCACACATAAGACTGGCAGCTGATTTCTCAAAAGAAACTTTGCAGGACAGAAGCACTTGGCACAAAATAGTCAACATGATGAAAACCCAGAATCTATAACCAAAAATATTTTATCCAGGAAAGCTATCATTTAGAGTTGAAGGACAGATAAACAGCTTCCCAGACAAAAAATATCCAAAAGAATTTATCAACGCCAAGCCAGTATTACCAGAAATGTTGAAGGGACTTCCTTAAGAAGATAAAAAATGTATCAAAGGCATGAAAAAAAGCATGATAATAACTACTTTCCTATCAACAATCACCTCAAAAAGAAAAGAATTAAGTGCTCCAACCAAAAGATAGAGTAGATAAAAAAAAACCTTTAATATGCTGTCTAAAAGAGACTCACTTTATATTAAAAGAAACACAGAGATTAAAAGGAAGGGTATAAAAAATGATATTGCTTTGATGGTCCTAGAGGGTGTTGTGCTGAAAGAAATGGGACGGATAGAGAAAGACAATTTTCACCTGATTTCACATATGTGTGGAAACTAAAGAACAAAATAAACAACAACAAAAGCAGTAATAAACTCATAGATACAGAGGATATTTTGAGGGCTACTAAATAGAAGGGGATTTGGAGTTTTGAAAAAAAAGGCAAAGGGATTAAGAGGTACAAATGTATAGTTGCAGAATAGACATGGAGATGTAGAGTGTAGAATGAGGAAATGGTTAATAATGTTGTAATACGTATTTAAAGGGGAAGAGGGAGTACAAGATTTAGTGAAGTGGTCACTTTGCAAGTTATGTGGATCTCTGATCACTAGTCTGTACAACTGAAACTGGTATATTATTGTATGCTGACTATAATTGAAAAAAAAATCTCATTGAATTGCACCATATAAATATGAGCAACTAATTGTCTATTATAGTTCAATAAAGCCAGAAAAAATATGTTTACAACATATAAAATATTTTAATTATCTAAGATATAAAAACCTTATAAATGACAAAACGCACTATCTTTTAACATAGTAATAATATTTATAAACTGAATTTAATAGCTTAAATAACTTAAATTGTTATTACTTATATTTCACTAAATTAAATAAATTGAATAATTTAAATATGTCTTTATAAATAGAAGCTATACTAGTGAAACTAGATCTCTATATTCTCATTTTTATTATCTAACATTTTTTTCTCATTTGATATTTATAAATAAAGCTCTGTGAGATGAACATACAGGTATTATCTCTCTTAAAAAAGACATACATAAATTTACATTGTTCCAAATACATTATACTCCTTGTCATCTGTGGGCCTTAGTTCCTATGTTCTGTCTGAAATATTGCTTATCTTTATCTCTTTCCTCTAGGCTAATACATTCTTATTTTTTCCCGAAGAATCCTCAAAATAAGATTAATGTGCTTCCCATGTATAATTTTTCAGCTTTTTCTACAAATTTCAAAACAGCGCTTATTATTGTTGTAATTGTTGATTTAGCTGTTCCAAGAAGCATTCTAAGAGCACTGTTGACAAAGGTTCTATTTTTTTCACAATTATAACCTCACTGTCTTGCACACCTTTGTTTTATTAATCTTGATGAGTAATTTCTTTATATTCCCCCAGTTTTATTGAAGTATAGATGACATATAAAATTGTATGTATTTAATGTATACAACAAAAGAAAACATAGGAGAAAAACTCCTTCACATTTGTCTCAGTAATGATCTTTTGAAATTGACACAAAAATCGCAGGTAACAAAAGCCAAAATAAACAAATAATACTTTATTAAACTATGAAGTGTTTGCATAACAAAGAAAATAATTTAAAAAATGAAAATGTAAACTATAGTTAAAAATATTTGCAAACCATATATCCAATAAGGGGTTAAGATGCTAAATATATAAGAAACTCTTACAACTCAAAAAATAAAACATACCAAAACGAAACTAAGCAAACAAAAACCACAAATAACTTGATATAAAAAATGGGCAGAGAACCTGATTAGACAATTTTCCAAAGAAATTATACAAATGTTCAACAAGTATATGAAAAAAAGGCTTACCATCACTAACTGTTAGAGAAATACAAATAAAAACCAAAATGAGATACCACCTTACACAACTTTATAGCACATAGCACATAGTAGGTACTAGGTAATAAAACTACACAGCTAGAGCTTAAACCTAATTGATTTTACTCTACAGATTATACTTGTTCCAAATTCATCTTATTTTTTCTAAATCAATGGATATTTAAAAGTTGTCTGACATAAAAATATTATGAAAATAGTCCCTAATGATTGGATATTAAAATATTGCTGTATTATTCATAAATTAGGTTATTCTCTTGAAAAGAGTTAAAACGGATTGTTTGTGGGAAATAAGCCAATCAGTTCAAATAGGACATTAGAAGATGTACATAATTTGGAAGCTGAAGAATGTACTTGTATAAAGCATGTTCAAATTCTAGGCCATTAAAATCCCTAGAACCTTTATAATGGAACATGGGTCAGAGCTTTATAAAGAGTAAGCTCTTTGCCATTCAGTAACTGACCATTCTCAGGTTCAGAAGGTAGATATCACATAGAATACACAATACAAGTTAATGAAGGTTAAAAGTGATAAGAGCTATAGGAAACCTAGAAACATCCTGTCCAAGTCTAGAGCAAAGATGGATGCCTGCCTCATGTATGTGTCTCAACAGTTATTATAATGAGGACAGTGTCCATCCCATCATAGAAAATAAATGAATATTTGCAGAATAAATAAATGAATGTATAATGAGTTAAACACATTTGGCCAAACTATACAAATAAATATTATTTATAAAATTTTATGATCCTTTAAAATATTTTGGAGGATTTGATTTAATCTAGTCTTTCCTGTGTTACCCCTCTGTACTCCTGCTCACTGCCTATATAGATGTATCTATTTTAACAGGCACATTTTAAGGCCTCTACCTATATAATGATTATTGTGAAATATTAGAGTTGAGTGTCTCATAAAGAAAAGTTTTCAGAACTATTTACAGCTCTGTACATGAACCACTAACTGTCTGCTATAGTCTGAATAAAATACTTTAAAAATTATTAAAAAGATTTAGTGACAAGCCTTTGGCTTTACATTAGCATTTCCATATAGAGGAGCAGCTAGGATGATAAGAAAAATGAGATAAAGGAGGCTGACAAACACATTTTTGTGTTTATTTTCAATGCTTCTATTTATGGTTATCTGCATTTTTGCTACTTTTATCTTTAAGTATTGTTGGGAGCCATTCTTGATGAATGCCCTGCAGACAGGGTTGGAGTTGCCTGCAAGCTAGAAGTTTGCAAAGCAGGTGGGCTCCCTTTACTGAAAGAGGAAGTTTGGCTTAATGGATAGCTCATTAGTGAAGGAGGAAGTTTGGCTTAATGTTGAATGTTTCTTGCCCCAGAGAATAAGAGACATTCCTTGCCTCAGGGAATAAGAGACAAAAACAGGAACAAGGATGTTTTGTGAGAACTTACTAAAGGTCAGCAATCATTTGCATATGTGTGGGTGTTGCTTCTCCAAGGGTATATATATGCTGTGCTAAATAAACTTGGGGCACAGTATTTACAGTTAGCTTTCCCCACTCTATCTCTTTGTCTCTCCCTCTGTCTCTTTTTTCTATCTTTCTCAATCCTCACTCCCCCTCTCAGCAACTGTTCGATCTTACCCAGCGGGCTCCAGCAAAGTATATTTGTGCTCAACAAGCAAACATTTGCAATATTCGAGACTATCTGAGAATGGGAGTTTGAGAAAATCTTTCAAGATAATAAACTATCTCAAATAAAATTATAAGATTAAATGCAGCTCTTGAACTATCAAAGTTATTAAAATGGAATGCAAAGTCAAGATGAACTTTATGATATTAAAAAACTAGCTAATTATAGTTCTCAAATATACAACAATTTGAAGAAAAATTAAAATTTTGGTATAATGTCTTCTAGGAATATTTTATTTGTATAGGTCAAAGATTTAATCATTTTGAATTCACAAATGTTTTTAATAACATTGTGCAACAGTAATTGACAACAAGCTTTAATAGCAAAATTCACATTGTGCCCAACATGATATTGCTCTCATATCATGAAGTATTTATTTGTTATATTTAATCTATGGATACTTGGGTTTTTAATTAACATTACAAAAGTTTTCTGATTTCTTTAAATCAATATGTTCCCACAACTGGCATTAATTTATATGGGAAGAAAGAAAAATAAGAGATAGTTTACAGTCTAGATTCATTCAGGTTAATACATTACTTACAAAAATTCTAGCTAATCTTTGAAATAACAAATTTTGTAATTAATAACAGTCTATCAAACTCTTTCTATTTTTAAATCCATGATACTTTAAAAAGGTGTCATTTAAATGTGCAGAAACTATACCTTCCAAAGTAGTTTGAAGTATACAGTGCAAATTTAAAAATAATAATAATTCAACATTATTCAAAAATATCAAGTTAAATATTAACTATATTATCTATAAAAGCAAATAATAAGGAACAAAACATTTAAATATGTATCACTCTGGTGCAACAACTATTACAACTTTTATATTTTTCATTTTCCTGTATCACAAAACTTCTCAGTTTACCTTACATTGAATTTTCCTTTTTAACACTTAACTACTCCATATTTTACTCCATGTAAAATATTTTGCTTATCCTAGAGCACTTACCTGCTTTGTTAAATTTTTTATTTTGTCACTTTTTTAAGTATTTTTCTTTTTATTAAATTTACTAGGGTGGCATGAGTTAATAAAATTATATAGGTTTTAAGAAGTGTCCAATTCTATAATACGTCATCTATGTATTGCATTGTGTATTCATCACCCAAAGTCAAATATCCTTTTGTCACCTTATATATGACCCCCTTTACCCTTATCTACCTCTTCTTATCTTTTTCCCTTTCTCTCTGTTAACCACTGAATAGATGTCTCTGTTCATAGGTCTGTATTGTTCATTTATTGCTTTCAGTTTTATATCCCACATATGAGTAAAATTACATGATTCTCAACTTTTTTCTAATTTATTTTGCTTAATATAAATTAATCCATGTTATTGCAAATGACAGCATTTCATCTTTTTTATGGCTAATATTCTAATATATATATTAAAATATATAGATTACATATGATGTATATATAATATATAATATGCAATATGTAATATGCAATATGTAATGTGTAATGTGTGATGCGTAATAGATAATATGGTATATAATATATGATATATGATGATATGTGATGTGTGATATATGATATATGATGTATAATATATGATATATGATGTGTGATATGTAATATGTAATGTGCAATGTGTAATGTACTGTGTAATGTGTAACATATAACATATAACACATAACGTATAACGTATAATGTATGCTGTATAATATATGATAAATATATAATATACATACATATGTACATGCATGTATATACATATATACACACATGTATATAGACATATATATGTGTGTATGTGTGTGTGTATGTGTGTGTGTGTGTGTGTGTGTGTGTGTGTGTGTGTGTGTGTGTGTGTATGCACCAAATCTTTAGCAAATCTTCTATCAAAGGCACTTTGGTTGTTTCCATATCTTAGCCACCATTAACGGTGATGCAATGAACCTGGGAGTGCATATATCTTTATGTATAAATGTTTTTTAATTTGGGGGGGTAGATACTCAGAAGAGGGATTGCTGGGTCATATATTAATTTTATTTTTAATTTTTTGAGGAACCTCTATAATGTTTTCTGTAGTGGCTGTATCAATTTACATTCCCACCAGCAGTGTATGAATGAGAGTTTCTTTTTCCTTTTGCCTCACAACCTCTCTAACACTTGTTGTTACTTGGCTTGTTGATAACAGACATTCTTACAGGTGCGACATAGTATCTCATTGTGGTTTTGATTTGCACTTCTATAATAGCTAGTGAAGTTGAGCATCTTCTCATATGTCTGTTAGATGTTTGTATGCCTTGTTGGGAGAAGTGTCTGTTCGGATCCTCCAATAACATACAATGGAGAAAAGGAAGTCTAATAAATTGTGCTGGGAAAATTGGAAAGCTGCATGCAAAAGATTAAAACTAGACTGTGTGATCTGTCACTATACACAAAAATTAACTCAAAATAAATAAAAAACATAAATATAATACCTAAAACAATAAGTTGCATAGAAAAAAAATAGGTGCTGAACTCATAGACACTGATTTTAGAGAGGACTTTGTGAATTTGATCTCAAAAGTAAGGGAAGCAAAGGCAAATATAAATGAATGAGAATATATTAAACTAAATAGTTTCTGCACAGCAAAAATAAAAAATCTATCAACAAAACAAAGAGGAAACCAACTGAATGAGAGAAGATATTTGCAAACAATACCTCTGAAAAGGGCTAATCTTCAAAATATATAAAGAACTCATAAAACTCATCAACAACAAAGAAAACCCAAACAATCTACTTATCTGCTTTTTATATTCACCTAATATCAACTTAATGGAGCCAGCCAAGCAGCTTTGATATTTATACACTCCATTGTGTCATTGATTGCAGGTAGTGTTTTTATTGTTGTTAATGTAATTAATATTATTTGGGTAATCTTATGTAATTATATAAAATCTGATTTTATTTAGTTATCACCACACCTTTCATTGTTATAGAAAACAAATTATTAACAACATAGTTTAATAAAATAGTAAATGTATCTGACTAACCATTCTGGCTTTGTTTGTAATCATTCATTTTAGCATCACAAATTTATAGTATATATATATTTATAGTATATATATTTATATATACTTATATTTATATTTATATTTATATAAACATATTTATAGTACACACACACACACACACACACACACACACACACACACGGTTCATGTTTATATTGGATTTATTATCTCCATGTCAAGATTTATGTACAAATGGCAGCCTTGTCTATACCTGGTAATCATATTTTTTTCCCAGATGAACCGAAGGAAAACACAAACAAAAAAGACAAAAAATTAACACATTTTACAGTGAAACTTAACCACTTTTCTAATTGTTCAAGTGAACCATTTACTTCTTATTTTTTCTGTTGCTTCTAATTTCAGTATATTGTAAATGTGAATAGGTTATACTCACCTGGTGATATTTCTTTCTATCTTCAAGGGTTCAACTGAACATGCTAACTAGCCAGCATGAATTGGGATTCATATTACTATTGTCTTAATTATATGACAAAATATCATTGATATCAACATTTATTTGTTTGTTTATTTAAATAACCATGATTAAATCACTGGTAGATCATTAAATCTCCAATAATTTAAGGTAAGAATTATGAATACCTGAATTTATCATTTTATCTGTGTTATTTATTTATTTATTTTTGCTCATACACAGTACAATTTTAGTGTTTCTGTTTGATTGGCAGAGTTACTATATGTGATGATTCAGGGAACCAGACTTTTTTTCAAGCTTTTTCATTCCCTAGGGGCTGTAGGTGTAATGAGAGCATTGGGATGGCACCCACCAATTTTGACAATAGATAAGTAATTTAGGCTCTTTGGATTTCTATTTCTTCATGTGTAAGACAGAGAAGCTAGATTAGCTGATATTCTGTTTATTAATCATTTGTAATTATGCAGTATTTAAACTGGACCACTGAAGAGTTTTAAATAAGAAAAAATTAAGGAATATACTTCACATGTATTTTCTCTACTCTGGGAACATGTACAAAACTTCATGATTTTAAAAGTCTTACACAACTCATATAGAAAGAACACAAAAAATTAAACTGAGATCTGTCAACTTAGAATATAAATGAAATATTTTACAGTATTTAAATAATGTCATCAAAAATGAAAATGTTTATAACAATAATAAAAAGATGATAAAGTTTAGGAATCTAACAAATTAAAATATTTTATAACAGAAAACTGCAAATTAAGACATTGTCCTTTTGCAGTGAAAAGGCATTTAATGACATTCATAAATAGATTTATCATATAATCCTTGAAAAAATAAAAATATTAACATCCTCTTTAGCATTGTAAAAGTCATATCATACTAGTAGCTGACATCATATACTAGTAAAACAGTACCTTTAATTTAGAAAAATGGAGAAGTCTAGATTCACTATTATCTAAGCAAAGTTGTATATAATGACAAATAAATGAGAAATATAATATAGTAAATGGGAAAATATGAGTGTTATTTGCAAATAAAATGAGTATATATCTAGAAAACCAAGAGAAGCAATGCAAAAATTTAATCCTAACACTAATTGTGACACTGAATTAGTTTTGCGGTGAAAATTTTCAATAGGAATTTTCAGTGAAATGTCCAGGTGAGGAATAAATTTGGGGGGAAAAAACACATTTTTTAACATATTAGCAATGAACAATTGAAATATGTAATGGTAGAAACCATCACATTTACATAGCATCAATGTATTCAATCAATGCATTTTTATTGGTTGGGACATAAAGTTTCTTAGAGATAATAAGAATGTTTGGATTTGTTCTAAGGCAATGGGAAGGCATTTTTCAGAAAAGAAAATAGATGCCAAAAGACTTAGGGGAAAGTAATCAATCTTAATAATAATAAAAAAATGTAAAAAAACCCCTCCAAAATCCAGTAATAAAAAGAATACCACATGGAAAGATATTAATAAAAGTCATCATTTTTAACACATTGCAAGTACAATGACATTTGTACTTTTATACATGAAAACAGTATCAAAGGACATAATTTTCTTAACAGAAATTAATACATATACAGATATGTATATGTTTTAGACAAGTTCATAACCTATGAATTATTGACTTCCTAGAGAAATATATTCTAAAGAAATAATCAGAGATTATGACAAGATAAATATATTCATTATGGTATTTTATATAAAAAAAATAAGCTTTATTTTTAGTACTTTGAATTGATGAACTAGAGTCTGGGTTTGTCAATTGTTAGTTTTACTTTGGAGTAAAACTAACCTCTAAATAAGATTTCCACTTCTGCCACATACTGTCTGTGTGATCTTAGACAACTTTTTTAACCTCTCTTAGGCTCAATTTCCCCAACTGTAAAAGAGACAACTGTAATAACATTTAAAAATAAATGATATTCAATTAAAAATTAAAATGCTTTCAAAGAAACTTATGTTATAATGTTGAGTGAAAAATTAAAATACGGTATGTTAACATATGATCCAATATTTAATCACTTAATCATTTTTCATGTGTATAAATCTATTCTGAATATACATACAATATAAACAATGTTTGACTCTGGGTATTAACTACTAGTATGTGTATGTGTATATATATATAGTGTGTGTGTATACTATATGTTTTGCATACTACATGCAAAACATTGTTAATTTAAATGTTTAGAAAAACAGGTACAGTCTTGGCTGTCATAATATTTACCGTTAAGAGAGAAAATAGACACAATTAATTAGTGAAAATTAAATAATCACAAGAAAGCATAAGTTATGAATTAAAGTAATATGTCTTAATTATTTTATTCATTTACTCAAATTTTAGAAATTATGTTTTTCAAAGTCTTATATATTGGCTTAATTTTCAGAAAAATAAAATTTTGATTTTAATGCCTCCATTGATGTACACATTTTTAACAAATTAATAAGAACTTTTCAATACAACTCACACAGATACATATACACATGTACACACACAATCACACACAATCACACACAAACATGCAAAATGGAGAGAAAAAGAGAGAGCACAATTAAGCCTTTAAGTGCTTGGATTCTCAAAAGTCTTTTTTTCTCTCTGTAACTGGGCTTAGGGTAAAGTAAATGCCAGACTTCATTAAGTGCATCAGAAATTCAGAGCATCTGTCTCAATTTTTTTAACTGTCCTCAGGCTAGTGCAATTAAAATAATTAATTTGTTTTTTTGATTAAGAGAAATATATTTAGAATGAAAAAAAGCAAGATTGTAAAATCATTAAAATATGGGAAGTGGAGGTAAAAAGAAACTTGGAAAAGTTGTAAATCAGGTTAATGATTATAGAACTAAGGCAAGCAAGAGAAGAAAAGTTCAAAGCAAAATTTATATCTATAATTCTGTGTGATGCAGCATCCACCAAATTCAAACTGTAATGTTTTGAGGAAAACTTACAAATGAGGTTAGACTTTAAAGAAAAAAAAAACATTAACGGTATCTTTTTAAAAGGATATTCTATTTAAAAAGATGAAGAATTAGTTCTCTGACTAAAAGAGAAATATATTCAATATATTCAGAAGAAACATAGGTGTACTCACATATTATTTTTATACTAATGAAAATAAATATTTAAGATTATTTTCAGAAAGCTATAATTTGGCAGCATGTGTGAGAATAGTAGTTAAAATAAAAATATTTTCTTTATATAGTTTTTTATTATAACATGCACATTTTTTACATAATTATTTGTGAAGATGCAAGCACAAATATAAAATAAACCAAACAGCTACAGATTAGAATAAAGTGATATGACATATTGTTCATCTAGAGCCAATTAAAATGAATATAATTTACTTTATCATTAATCTCACCTATATATTATCTGTCTGTCTCTGTATCTATCTGTCTATTTATCTATCATCTATAATCTATGTATGTAATCTATATATCTATCTGTCCAATATGTGCATAGTCAAGTTACAGAAATCATTGAAACAATGTGTAGTTAATAAAGTAGAAAAATAATAAGACTGAAATTCAGGTCTATAAGAAGTAATTCAATCTATCACTTATCATTTGGCTCATTCACTCATTTATTTAGTAAACATTAATTAAGTGGCTAACCCACAACTTTAGCTAGGCAGTGAAAATTAAGTGGTTAAAGGATGATATAGTTTTGTAGTTGTAGGTTATATTTTAGATGAGGACATAAGCAAAAACCTAGTAAATACCCATGAACAAATTCATGTTGTGCAAGCTATAAATGAAGCAAACATGGTGCTAAGATAGAAAGTATATGAGGCAGCAGGACATGATTACTGTAACATTTAGAGTCTAATTAGGAAACTAGAAGCCATACAGAGGATATTTACATCATACTTCAATAAGGAAGTTTATCAAAAATAGTTCAATGGTCACCTAATTTAGAGTAATAGGAAGGCAAATAGTACTAGTAAAAAATTAATGTTATAAAAGCAGAATATTGTGCAATTTAATTAAGGTTTTTGATTCAGTGTCTCATATCTTTCACACTGTATAGTAAAAGGAAGAAAGATGCTTTGTTCTAGAAACATGTTTCCTCATTGTCATTAACATTTTGGCTAAGGGGAAATTTTTCTATTATTAAAAATATTAGATTAAAATATTAGATGACTAGAAAATATATAGATATAGATTTAAAAATGTGGTTTAGCAACTTCCATTCACATACACCAAATACATTTTTAAGATTTTAAAATCATACAGGAAGATCACTACTGGCAAAACCCTAAATGTTAACAGAGCCAATCACACTGGTAAAACTGAAGCTTGGATGAAACCTAGAATATTTGCCTTAGCTTTTTCAATTTGATAGCTATTCCTTAAAATAACCTATTGCTTATTTATGTGGTTGCACAAATTCATTTAAAATTGATTATATAATAATTAGGCAATGATTTTATCAGTGTTTTGATATTAAAGTTCTAAAGATAATATCATGGTCATGTATTTGAGAAACAACAACCTCATTTTGGGGACCTGAAACTAATAAGAGGTTATTAGATTAAGGATTGCAGAGAACCCTGCTACCACACTTGTTTCTGCTTTACTGAAGAGTACGTGGACTACCTTACTGTCTTTTGTTTAAATTAAATCTTGACCCTAGTTTCCTACTCCCATCTTTGCTACTTCAGAACATTATTTTTCAAAATTTCTCCTTATTCAGTTGATCTTTTGTCTCTGCCTTTTGCTTCTCAGTCAACAAATATCCTCAAATTTCTGTCATCTTATTAAGAAGATTCTACTCAATTAACTAAACAATTAAATTAACAGTGAATCATACTGATTTGATCTTATTTACCAAGGACCAGAAACTGGCCATCACCAATATCCCTTTCATCTTTACTCAATTCATATAATCGGAATAAAAGTATTCAAATACTGGCTCTGTAATTTATCAGCTCTTTACCTTAGAAATTTTGATTGAGTCTTTCTAACCTTCAATTCTCCATCAGTATGATGGAGATAGTATTCACTTGTAGGTGTCCTGTGCATAGTAGACATAGGCTAATATAAGAAAAATGAAATAATGCAATATCTGTAAAAGGCACTTTGTTGTTTAAGTACAACAGTTTTTGAAGCTGATCCAAGTTTGAATCCAAGGATGTAAGCTTGTTAAAAATAAGTATTATTTCTTATATATACTCAATACATTTTTGATTGATACATAATTAAGAAGAATAGAAAGAAAAGACCAATCAATTTATTACTAAAGAGGACACTGATATAGGTTAGATGTGGAATGTTAGTAAAAAGGTATATCTCTCAATCTAGACTATAATATCTGTGAGAGGAGAGGCCTTGTTTAATTTTTCTATTAAAAACTTGCAATTCAGTCTTAGTCCCATCATATAGTCATCAACTGTTTCTTGATCCATTTCCTAATGGGCTACCTATCTGGGAAAACTTTGTGGAGGCACCTGTTTGGTAAGTCTCTTTCTCATGGAAGCTCATTTTTATTGTTTCAATTTAACATGTTCTTGAAATAATCTAGTGAGCTGGTAATGTTCTCTCCACCTATACAATGGGTACAGGGTACTCACTGTGTAAAAATTTACTAATAATTAGAACAACTCTCTCTCTCTCTCTCTCTCTCTCTCTCTCTCTCTCTCCCTCCACACACACACACACACACACACACATAGTTTATTTATATATGTAGTTTATTTATATATAGTTGTAGTTTATTTAAAATTCTACTTCAAAATTATAACAGAACATCTCTTAGAGTTATTTATAAAGACCTAAATTAAAATCACCCTTAACTTATGAATATTTATTTATGTTAAGTGTAAAAACCACTTAACTTTAAACCTAGTAAAAGCATGGCAGTGTGGCAACTTTATTTTATATAAAAGATAAAAATTAAAATATTCACTGGGGCCAATTTCTATCATTTAGCAATTGTTTAAAATTCCTACAAGTTACAGAAAACATAACACATAAAACCAAAAGAAATAACAGAAAAGATTCTCTACAGTCTCTCCTGTAAGTTACGTTGATGAGAAAAAACTTTAAGTGATGGAAAAGAAACAAATATAGAAAAAATTACTGATCAAAAATGATACAAAAAATACTTACCTTAAGAAGGGCACTTTTCCACAAGAACTTCTAATACCTTATTGGTAAATACTCGGTGTCAACACTGAGCTGATCAAGAAGGGATGGTTTTGGTGGTGAGATGCCCAGTTGAAAGAATGCAGAGAAGTTAACATGAGTATGAAATGGCAGGCACCAAATTTATTGTGGGTAGCACGCACATCTGCACTAGGGAGCCACATGGACTTTATATATGTCAGAGAACAATAGTGCATTCTGCCACACATGAATAATAAACAATAAGCTGAGTCATACTTGCATAAGTTAGGCACAGACACCTTATTACGTTAATGTAACATTTAAGTCCAGAGACCTATTCTTAGCCACAAGTCTGGATCACAGCCAGACCTGGGACCCATACTCGGACTAAAAGGATGAAATGTTCAAATGTTAAAACATAGAGTTGGACCAACTTCCAAATTAGTTATGCAACTCCATAATGCCTGTGCCTAAAAGAAGTCCTACATTTAACTAGGACTAGGGGGCTGACTATAATCCTCCTGGCTCTGTTATATTGGGCGAGACACTTAAAATCTCAGTCTCAAAAAAGTTTATTTGTAAAATGAGAGTAATACTTTTACTTCACATACTTTTTTTTTACAATAGTGAATTTATTCTTTTATTTTTTAGTCTACAGTTTCTAACAGTTTATAAATATTCACATTTCAATTTACTAGCAATCTCACTTTGGAATTATAGTCTAGTTTTTGGCTATTGTGAATAAAGCTGCTATAAACATCTATGAGCAGATTTTGGTGTGAACATAAATTTACATTTTTCCTGGGATGAATGTCCAAGAATTTTCTAAATTTATAGTACCATTTTACACATTCAACAGTGTGTGAATGGCCCAGTTTCTAGGTATTCTTACCAGCATTTAGAGTTATCACTACTTTAATTTAGCCGTGTTGATAGATGTGTAGTGATATCAGACTATAGTTTTAATTTGCATTTCACTGATGGCTATTGAGGTTGAACATCGTTTCATATGTTTATCCACCGTTCATATACTTTTTTTAGTAAAATATTTCTTCATGCCTATGCCCTTTTTAAGTTTGGATTTTAAAAAAATTGTTGAGTGTTAAATATCTGTATATATTCCAGATTCTAGCCTTTTGTAGGATATGTTATTTCCCAGGCTGTAGTTTATCTTATGTCTTCTTAAGAGTCTTCCACATAATTAAATTGACAAAAATATTGGCAAAAATTCTAACATAACTTTTTCCCCCCCATGGATTGTTCTTTTTGTTTTGTTTTGTTTTGTTTTTGTCACTTCTAAGAACATTGATCATCCTGTTTAGAGAAGTCCCCTAGATTATTCTGTTTAGAGAAAAAACTTTCTTTAGCAATTCTGGTGTCTATTATAGACAAATACTATTAATTTTCTGTCAACTGAAAAGTTCTGAAGGATATTTTCACTAGAAGTGGATTTTAGATTTATAGTACATTTTCTTTTAGCATGTGAAAAATGTTGTCATTTCCTGCTAACCTCAGGGGCTTCTGGAGAAAAATTTTCTGTCATTCTGTTGTTTTTTACCTACAAATAAGTTATCATTCCTATCACTGAATTCAAGTTTTTTTCCTTTGTCTTTAGTTTTAGAAACTGAAATATGTGTCTTTGTATTTAAACTGTTCAGTGTTCACTTAGCTTCTTGAATCTGTGGGTTTTGCCAAAGTTGTAAAGGTTTTGACCATTATTCCTTCTAGGACTTTCTCAGTCTCACTTTCTCCTTTCCTTGCAGTAGTCTAATATAAATGGCAAAAGTTTCATTATAATTTCATTTGTCTCTGAGGTTCTATTTATGTTTTTTTTCAACCTATTTTCTCTGTTATTCAGATAGGTTAATTTTAATTTTTCTATCTCCCAGTTCAAGTTTTTTTCTTCCCCTCCATACTGCTTGTGTATACATATATAGAGGATTTTGTTTCAGTTATTGTAATTTTAGTTTTCAAAATGTGCATTTGTTTTTTTGTTTCTTTCTGAGACCTGTAATTGTTTTCTACTTTAATTGCTCATTGAAATAGCATAATGATGGGTGTTTGACAGACTTTCGTAACCCTAACATCCCGTTCATTTGGGTATTGGCATCTGTGAATTCTCTTTTCTGATTCAAGTTAAAATCCTCATGGTTCTCTGTATGATGAGTTATTTTTCATTGAAATTTGGACATTTGGGGCATTAGTTTCTAAGGCTCTGGAACTAATATAAACCTGTTTTAATTATTTTCTTTTGATATTGCTCCAATAGGAAAATGGAGGTACCCCTTTATCATCACCAGATGAAAGTAGAAGTCCAACCTCTAATGACAGATGAATGGGGATCATTTTTGTTGTTGGACAAAGTGGGAGTTCCAGCTTCCACTGATAATTATCTGCCTAAGTGTGTTAGGAGTACTCCATTACTACCTCCCACTTACTGCTCTTCATCAACACCAAAAAAGAGTTGATCTCATTACTGCTAGGTAATGGTGAGAGTTCTGACACCACTGCACCACCGTGTATAGAGGGAACTGCTTTACTGCCAAGTGATGGTGGAAGTCTAGTCTCCAACCTGGTCTTCAAAATATTATTTGTAGGTGGGTAGGTGAAGTTTTAGTAATGTTAAAGGATAGCTCTTTAATTTTTTCCATATTCTAATTTTTCTGTATCACTTTGCTATTATTGCTATGACAAATCACTACAAACTCAGTGTCCTAAAACAACACAGTTATTCTCTTGCAGGTCTGAAAGTCAAAAGTCTAAAATCAACATGTTAACTAAGGTGAGTTTCTTCTTGGGGCTTCAAAAGAGAATTGCTTCCTTGCTCTTTTCAGTTTTTAGGGACTACCTCAATGCTTTAGATCGTGGATCCTTCCTCACATCACTCCATCATCTTGTTTTCATTGTCACATATTTTACTAGTGACTCTGATTTACTAACTTCCCTCTTATAAGAACCTTCATGATTCCACATAGATAATCAGTCCACATAGATAATCCAGAATAATTTCCCCATCTCTAAATCCTTAACTTCATCATATCTGCAAAGTCCCTTTTAACATATAAGGTGACATAGTCTCAGATTGTTACAATTAAGCCATATTCATTTTTGGGAGGGCATTATTTAGCCTACCTCAAAATGTCAAAAAAGACATTTTGAAAGAGGTAAAGTAGGATTAAATTAAAAAAAAAAAGTGCATGTGAGTGTGTAAAAAGCATTTCATGCATGGGTAATTTGATATAAACAATCTTGTGTTAATTGAATTTTTACCATGTGCAAGGCATTGGCATTAATCTTTGCTTGAATTAGTTCACAAACAGGCAAACAAATTAGGAGAGGCCAGATATGTTAAAACATCTGAGAGGAAACTTGAATATGTCTGTTATGCTGTAATCTTCAAATGAGGTGAGTATTGGAGAAATGGGTAGACATCGAATAACAATTATTAAATGAAACTAAAAATGCCATTCTATGGAAAAGGAGTTAAATTAAATTTAATTAACCTTGAGCATGTACTAGATATCAGACTATTAGCTAGGGAAAGACTAAATATAGAAGACTAGTACACAGCACTTGCCTAAATACATTGAAATTTAATAAAGATAACACAGAATTTAAAACATAAATTAGCTTAAGAAACTGTGTAGAGTTTCCTGGAGGATTCACACATAAATCATTATATCTAATGGTTTAAAAAGATTTTATATTTTACTGACAGCAAAGGTAGATAAAATGGACAATGTATAAAATGCAATCAAGAGCAATTAACTCATTATCACAAGGTCATAGTGAAAATCAGATGTCCAAATGGACAAAATGAGCATAATAAATAAAAAAAAACTGTCATGAAAACAACTTATAAGATAAGGATGCAGAGAATGAGAAGTTAGAGAAACTGACAATTTTTAGAGACATTTTCTATAACATCCTTCCTTAATTTCAGAAAGGTATTTTTTTGTTTTATAAATAAGAGTGATACATGGAGACACTTTTGCAGGATTCAAGAGTGGGCCTGCTTTTTATTAATATTATATTGATATCAGTTGTCACTTTTCTTGAACTTTTCCATTAAGTTATAGTTATATTATGTTTCAGTGTCAAAATATGAACCCTCCAACATCACAGAAAACTTAAAAGATCAAAGTTTATATCAATCATCTAGCTACCATAACACAATCTGTTGAATCATAGCTGACATTCAATAAACATTGTTCTAAAGATTTGAGATAAAAATGTTTGTCTTCCAAAAGAGGAGAAATTTGTTTCCATGTGTGGATTTTATTAAATTGCCATAACCTTCTAAACCCTTGACAACTGTGAGTAATTAATTAATAACTGCTCATAAATTAGAGATTTGAGTGGCCCATTTTGGTACTATAATCTGTAAATAAAATAGTTTCAAATAACTTATATTTAAAAATCTTCCTGTAAAATAGACTTCAGCATTTTAAATGTGTCTAGCTATTTACTGAATTTATAAGGAAATCATTTTCACTTGCTGGAACATATATGATAATGAATAATTACTGGAACTGCATACTCTTAGGGAACTGTAGCAATTATGTTCCCTTGTCAGGGCATGTACCCTACATGCACAAACAATTTATCTTAGCAGAAGACATATATTAACACGCTTTTAGTCAAAAGAAATAACGGGTAATTTCAGTGTTTTAGTAGAGAAAAAGATTTTTGAAAAGTCCATTAATTATGCTCAAAGACCCATGCAGGCTCATTGTGGACTATACCCAGCATTACAAATTTCACATATTGCAGAGATAATTGATAATTAAATTTATTAGTATTGTATATATTTTAAAATATAATACTTTTATAAATCTTCTATTAGAATATAATATTGTGCTTGTCACACCCTCAAGAATATACATCATGGAATTCAGTCAAGATGGCAGAGGAGAGAAACATTGTGCTTGCCTCCTTCTGTGATCACATTAAAATGACATATAAATTATAGAACAATCAACCTGGAGAACCATCCAAACAGAAGTCCTATAACTAAGGATATAATGAAGAAGCCATGAGGAAACTAGTAGGAAGGGTGGAGGCACAAAATAGGTAGCCCCACACCTACGTGTGGCAGTTGAGCTATGGGAGAAATATCTCAAATGTGGAAGTTTCCCCTGAGCAGCTAGTTCCAGTTCCACACTGGGCTCTCACTAGTGCCAGGGAAAGGAGCCTCCACAACATCTGACTTTGAAAAGAGTGGGAAGTTTTCCCTTCCCAGTGAGATAGAAGACTACAGATTCAATGAATTAATATAGTTAAAATGTCTATACTACCCAAAGAAATCTATATATTTAATGCAATTCCTATCAAGATAACAATGGCATTTTTACAGAACTAAACAAATAATCCTAAAATTTATATGGAACCACAAAGACTTTGAATAGCCACAGCAAAATTAAGAAAGAAGAACAAAGTTGGAAGTATCACACTATCTGATATTAAACTATACTACAAGGCTATTGTAATAAAAATAGAATTGTACTAGCATAAAAAAGACATATAAATCAATGGAAAATAATAGAAATCCCAGAAATAAACCCAAGCCTTACCACTTTCAATGACATGGATGGGCCCAGGAAAGACAAGTATCATTTGCTTTCACTTGTGGAACTAACAAAATAAACAAACATACAAAATGGAAATCATAGATTGTTGTAGCTGCCAGCCCCCAATAGACACAAGGACCACCAGAAACTAGTGAAATATCGGAAACACACTCTTTATTCAGCCAACTAGGTCTGCCAGGGGTACGCAGATTCCAAATTAAGCAGCCCCGAAATGTAGAGGTACATAGTTTAAGCCCTAAACCCCATTCTTCATTCTGTCTGAACACAAAAGTTTATTTTTCTTCTATTTACTGTCAACCCACAGGTTGGTTGTGCAAGCGCAGGTACAGAAGCAGAAAACTTATTTGTTAGAATGTTATGTTCCCATGGATGATAGCCTATGTTCCCATGGGCAATAAACAAGCAGTAATTTTCCAGCCAGCACAAGATACAGAGAACAAATTAATAATTCAGATGGGCGAGGGGTTGGAAGACTGGGTTGAAAAGGTGAAGGGATTAGAAGTACGAATTGGTAGTTAAATAATCATGGAGATGTGAAGTACAGCAGAGGGAATATAGTTAATAATATTGTAATAAGTATATATAGTGTGTTGTAAGAGATGCCTGTGGTACAAAATGTTTCTAGCAGGACGTCTGGTGCTTGAAGCAATAAGAACAATGGAAACAAATGTGGACTTGCACACAAGGACACATTGCAGGGAGGCCGCATAGGCCTGACTGATTCTGAGACTTCTTGCTCTAGGGAGTAGAAAAAGATACATAATAAGAATAAGATACTTGAGATGAAATAGCTGAGAACACAAAAGTGGCTTTGAAGGCTGAATCTGGGAGTTGGCTATAGCTTGTATCTACTAACCTGAGAGTAACTATTGTTAAATTACAAAGCTAACATTGTTATGAAACTTAATAAAAGGTCATGGAGATAGGTGGCTAGTATTGTCCACCCTCTTGTCCTTTATCCATGTAAGTTACACATTTCCAAACTCTGACTCTTCTTCCAAATTATTCCCGCAACAATAGTGCCAGCTGTTTAATGATTTAATGATTTCCCATTAATAGGGAAATCACTTCTATCATTATATAAATGTCTAACTACTATGCTGTACACCTGAAACTAATATAAAAAAAATTGAATGTCAACTCTAATTAAATAATAAAAATTTTAAAAAGATAAGATATGAATATATTGTGTGTATATATATGTATATATATATATATATATATGCCTGTTTATACATATATACATATAATCTTCTTTATGAAAATTTAATTAAGCATGAGTTCATACTAATATCCTAACTATAATTTATTACCCTATGGACTAGCATCATATCACTCCAACAGTAATATACTAGGCTTCCATCATCCACCATACAATTTACTTGATTGTTCACTCCCAGTATACAAATTTTAGAATCAGTTTGTCAATATCTACAAAATACCTTGCTGAGATTTTAATTTTGACTACAGATCAATTTTGAAAGAATGGACTTTTTAACAATATTGATTTTTTAAAATCATAAATATAAAATATTTTACTTACTTAGATTTTAGTTTTATCGGTGTTTTATATTTTTCATGTTTTTACACATTTAGTTTTATACCAAAATATTTCATTTATGTACTACTTAATTTGTGTTGTATTTTTCAGTTAGATTATAGTTATTCATTTCTGATGGGTAGGAAAGTAATTGATTTTTTAAATATATTAACCTTGTACCTGCAACCTTGCTAAACTTACTTATTACTATGCAAGTTTTTAATTTAATTCTTTGGGAATTTCTGTATAGAAAATCATGTAATCATCAATTAAAAAGGATTCATGTCTTTCTTTCCATTCTATATAGATTTATTCCTTTTTCTTCTCTTAGTAGAAGTTACATCACCATGCTGAATAGGAGTGGTGAGAGAGGACATTGTTTCCAGTCTTTGGATTTAAGCATATAGTTTGTTATTAAATAGATGTTTCCTCTCAGTTTTTGTAAAGTTTCTTTATTATTTTAAGATGTTCTCTTCTATTTCCTTATAGCTGAGAGCTTTTTTTATTTTTTTATGAGAAAAATATGTTACATTTTGTCAAATTCTTTATCTGAGTCTATTGATATGATAGAATTTTTATCTTTTAGTCTGTTGATTTGATGGATTACATTTATATTTTCTAGTATTGATCAACTTTCACACCTCAATAAATTTCCACATGTTCGTGGTGCATAATATTTTATGCCTTATTAAAATCAATTTGCTAATAATCTGTTGAGGATTTTTATATCCATGTTCATGAGCAGTAATAATAATGTCATCTTCTTTCCTTTTAGTGTTTTGATTTTCAGTTTTGGTATTAGGGTAATTCTGTGCATATAAAATGCATTAAGAGACTACCCTCTGTTATTTTTGAGAGGCAATTGTGAAAAATAGTTAAAATTTCTTTTCTAATTTTTTAATACAATTTACCTGTCAGACTGGTTTGTTTGGTCATTTCTATTTTATGAAGTTCTTAATTAGTGATTTAAAAACTTAAATATGTATAACGCTATTCAGGTTATCATTATCTAGTAATGGAGTTATAATAATTATGTATTTCAAGGAACTGATATATTTCATCTAGTTATCGATTTTGTAATTATAGAGTTGTTTATATTATCTTATGCACTTAATGTAACTGATAACATTAGCACTGCATTTATTATATCGCTAATTTATCTTCAATTCCAATTTACTTACTTACCTACTTACTTTTTTTTATGTGAGCAAAACATTCCCTGGGCTATGCTTGCTTCCAAGGACACTTCCTGTTGCTTGCGTGGGCACTATCTGCCCCTTTGGCAGTTTTCTTGGACATGAACTCCCTGCTCTACCGGAGGATATAGCTGGTCCCCTCCTCCTGAATGCCAGCTAGGCAGCAGGTTGAGCTCTCATCCGCAGGGGAAGACCCTTATTCCCGGGGATGAGATAATCCCCCTCCCCTCTGCTTGTATATGAAACAATGCCTACTCCTGACTGGCTGCCTTTTCCTGAGGCTCCAAATAACCAAATGCTGAAGTAATAAAAGGCATTTCTCACCCCTCTAATCCTCCTAGCAGTTCTTCCAGAGTATCCAAACCCAGTTCCTAGGCCTGGGGCTGTGCCGTTATACTTACTTACTCACTTATTCACTCACTTGCCTGGCCAGAAAAGGGTTACTTTTATTAACTCTTTCAAAAACCCAATTTTTGGTTTTATCAATATCATTCATTTTTCTGTTTTAAATTGATTTCTGCTTAACTTTTGATTATATTTTGTACTTTCTTTAGGCTTAAAATGCTCTTTTTTTCTCTACTTTCTAACATGATAACATAAGTAATTGATTCTAGATCTTTCCTCTTCTCAAAATATATCTATAAACTATGCTATAAACTTTTTTTCTAAGCACTGCTCACTCTGCCTTCTGTATATTTTAATAAAACATTTCTTTTACCTCAATATATTTTAAATTTTCTCTGGAGAATTCTAGGCATCTCTCTGTTATTATTTTCTAGTTTAATTCTATTGTTGCCTGATAAAATACTTTGCATGTTTTCTATTCTTTTAAATTTGTTCTGTTAAAGTGATGTATTAAATTGATTGGTTTTATGTGTCAAACTATCTTGCATTTCAAAAGGTCATGGCATAGAATCCATTTAAAGTGCTTGGAATTCTGTTAGTATTTTGTTGAGGATTTTTGCATTGATGCATCTCAGGGACATTGGACTATAGTCTTTTTGTGGTGTCTTTGACTTTGCTATCGGAGAAATTCATGGAATGAGTTTGGAAATATTCTTTCTTCTTCAGTTTTTTTGAAGAGTGTGAGGTTAATCTGTGTTGACTCAATTCTATTAAAATTTTAATGGTGTGTTTTACGGCCCGGATTGTGGTCTACCTTGATAAATGTTCCATGTAAACTTTGAACAATATGTATTCTTCAGTTGGTGAATGTATTCTATAAATGTCAAGTGCAGCAATTTGATTGATAGTATTGTCCAGGTTAATATATCTTTAATGATTTTCTGCATACTTTATCTTTCAGTTACTGACACAATCTGTTGAAAGCCCTAAATATAATGCTGGATTGGTCTATTGCTCTGTTTAGTTCTATCAGTTTTTGCCTCAGGTAGTTGATATTCTATTGTTTGGTGCATGGGTATTTAGAGTGTTTCTTTTCTTGGAACATTAGTAATTAGGTAATGCTTCTCTTTTTTTCTGGTACTTTCCTTTGATCTGAAGTCTGCCTTGTTGGAAATTAATATAACTACTCCAGCTTTCCTTTGATTAGTGTTAGCATCACACGTATTTCTCCACCTTTTTACTTTTAACTTATCTCAGTACTTTAAAAGTGAATTTCTTATACACAGGACATAGTTAATTTTTGTGTTTTTAAATACACATTGACAATCTCTGTATTTTAATTGATATATTTAGACCATTTATATTTGAAGTGATTATTGATATATTCAGATTAATATTAACTGCTTTTAACATTTCTATTTATTATCAGAAACTTTCTTCTGCCTTATATGATTTCATATGAACATTTTTATATAATTTAATTTGATCCCTTCTCTCAATGTATCAATCACACTTATTAAAAATCTTTCTTTTAGTGCTCTCCCTAGAGTTTGTAATATAGAATTTGAACTAATTGAAACATACCTTCAAATAGCACTATTTTGCTTTATGTTACTGCAGGTTACTTATAACAGAGAATTAGTAATCTCATTCTCAAATCCCTTGAGAACTTGCTGTCAGTTTTTAACTCATCCATGGGATATAATCACCTAACATTCTGTTAATAGTATTACTTTTAAAAAGTAAACAGTTATGTTGATCCAAGATTCTGATTTAAGTCATTTCCCCTCTTCCTGGAAAAACAAAAACAAAAACATAGTATTTTAATACTTTTTGGCCACGGATTTTTTGTATTTCTTCTCTAAGAAATTATTTATTTCTCACTTACTTTTGAACTGACGTTATGTTGGATATGAAATTTTAAGTCAATTTTTTTTCTATTACTTTCTTCTTGCTTACATGGTTTCTAATGAGATATCGATATAATTTTTATTTTTATTTCTTATAAATAGGGTTTCCAAAGTTTCTCTTTTTGTTTTGTTTTCTGCATTTTTATCTATAATATGTCACAGTAATGTTGTTGTTTTTTTTAATTTGTTTTATTCTCTTTTTCTCCGTGGGGTTGAGCTTCCTGGATCTGTGATTTGGTGTCTGTCATTAATTTAGGAAAATTTTCAGCCATTAATACTTTAAATATTTTTTCTCCTTCATTGCCCTTTTTCCTCCTTCTGGTATTTTATTTTTAAAACAAACATCTTTTCAATTGTTTCACAGTTCATGGACATTATATTCTATTTTTTAATTACTTTTTCTTTTTTATTCATTTTGAGAATTTTCTATTAACCTATATTCAAACTCATTGATTCTCTTTAGACACTGTCTTGTCTACTGGTGACCCTATTAAAGGCACCCTTCAGTTCTGTTACCATGTTTCTGCTTTCTAGCATTTCCTTTTGATTCTTAGAAATTTCATCTCTTTGCTTACATTACACATCTATTCTTATATATTCTTACTTTTTTTAAAATCAGAATTCTGAACCTATAAGAATAGAGTTATTGCATTTTTTATAAAGATTAAATTCAAATAACATAAAATTCATTATTTTAAATAAACAATTCAGTAATATTTAGTACATTACAACTATCATGTTTATCTAGTTTCAGAATACATTCATCACCTCAATATAAAACTCCATACAAATTAAGTAGTCATTCCTTACACTCTCTTTTCTCCAAAACCAATCTTCTTTCTGTTCTATAGATGTGCTTATTATAAATATTTCATATAAATAGAATTATACAATATATGACATTAAGTATTTGGCTTATTTCATTTAGCATAAACTTTTCAAGGTTCATCCATGTTGGAGAATATATCAATGTTGTCTTTTTGTTTTTCACTTTCTCTTTGTTTAAAAAAATGTTTTATTGTGACAAGATATACATAACACAAAATTTATTATTTTAAACATTTTAAATTTACAATTCAGTGGTATTGCATACAGTCACATTGTTGAGAAACCAGCATCACAATCCATTACCAGAACTTTTTCATTATTCTGAACTGAAATTTTGTACCCATTAAGCAATGACTCTCTATTTCTCCCTTTCCCCAGAAACTAGTAACTAATATTCTTTCTGTCTCTATGAATTTGACTATTCTACATATTCCATACAACATTTGTTCTTTTTTTGTCTTCCTTATTGCATCTAAAGAAATGAAATAAAAAAAATTGTTGTATATATCTCCTAAAGAAATTAAATGTGTGGTTTAAAACATTTCAAAGAAAAAGAATCTCCATCAAAATTTTAAAGAGACCAAGAATATGTAAGATTGAAAATGACATTATAAGAAAAAAAATATTCTTAGAAATGAGATTGCTGGATCATTTTTATTTTTTGAGGAATCTCTATGCTATTTCCCATAGTAGTTGTACCACTTTGCACATCTATCAACATTGCATAAAATTTTCAGTTTCTCCACAATCTCACCAACACTTGTATCTATACCTTAGCTATTGTAAATAGCGTCACAGTGAAGATAGGAGTGCATAAATCTTTTCAGATTTGTGTTTTGGTTTTTTGTTTTAATTAAATTTATTGGGGTGGCATTGGTTAATAAAATTATATCAGTTTCAAGGGTACAGTTCAATGATATGCCATATATATATATATTGCATGTGCGCTCACCACCCAAAGTTAAATTTTTCTTTCCATCACCATATATTTGATTGCCTTTAGGCTTATTTATCTCCCTGCCCTTCCCTCTGTTAACCACTAAAATGTTGTCAGTGTCCATGAGTCTGTTTGTTTGTCTTGCTCATTTATTGCTATCAGTTTTATATCTTATATATGAGCGAAATCGTGTGGTTCTCAACTCCTGTCTGATTTATTTTGCTTAGCATGATTATCTCAAGATCTATATATGTTGTCACAAATAGCAGTATTTCATCTTTTCTTACAGCTGAGTAATATTTCATTGTATATAATTACCACATATCCTTTATCCAATCATCTATTGAAGGGTACTTCAGTTGTTTTCATGTCCTGGACACTGTGAATAATGCAGCAATAAACATCAGGGTATATACATCTTTATGAATAAATGTTTTCAAACTTTTGATGTAGATACCCAGAAGAGGGAGTGCTGAATCATATGGTAATTCTATTCTTAATTTTTGAGGAACCTCCATACTGTTTCCCATATTTTCTATAGTGGCTATATCAATTTGCAATCCCACCAACAGTATATGAGGGTTCCTTTTCCCCCACAACCACTCAAACAATTGTTATTACTTTTCTGTTGATGATAGCCATTCTAACCAGTGTGAGGTGGTATCTTATTGTGGTTTTGATTTATATTTCCCTAATAGCTAGTTAAGTGGAACATATTTTCATGTGTCTGTTGGCCATTTGTGTGTCTTCCTGGAAGAAGTGTGTGTTCAGCTTCTCTGCCCATTTTTTAATTTGATTGTTTGTGTTTTTGTTGTTGAGTTGTATGAGTTCTTTATATATTTTAGATATTAGACCCTTATTAAGGACACTGTTTGCAAATACCTTTTCCATTCAGATGGTTGTTTTTTTGTTTTGTTGATAGTTTTTAAGTTCGATATAGTCTCATTCATTAATTTTTGTTTTTACTTCTCTTGCCTTTCAGTTCAAATTCATAATTTTATTTCTAGATCCAAGGTCAATGTGTTTAGTATCTATGTTTTCTTCTATACAATTTATTGTCTTAGGTATTTGATTCATTTCAGGTTAATTTTGGTGTATGGTAAGACAATAGTCTAGTATAATTCTTTTGCAGGTGGCTTTCCAGTTTTCCCAGCACCATTTATTAAAGAGGCTTTTTTTTTTTCTCTCCATTGTAGGTTTTTGGCTCCTTTATCAAAAATTATTGGCTTATATGTATGTTCCCCCCCACAAACCCCTTGGGCTCTCAATTCTGTTCCATTGGTCTCTGTCTATTTTTTGTTTTAAATATCATGCTCTATTGATTATTGTTGCTTTATATATAATTTGAATTCAGGCAATGTGATACCTCTGGCCTAGTTCTTTTTTCTCAAAATTGCTTTGCTATTTGGGGTCGTTTGTGATTTCATACAAATCTGATGATTTTTTTGTCCTATTTCCTCAAAAAATGGCATTGGGAATTCAATAGGGATTGTATTAAATCTGTATATTGCCTTGGGTAATATGAACATTTTAACTATGTTGTTTTTTTCCAGTTCATGAACAGAGAATATCTTTCCATTTCTTTGTGTCTTCTTTAATTTCCTTTAATAAGATGTTGTAGTTTTTTTAGTATATAGGTCTATCACATACTTTAAATTTATTTCTAGGCATTTTATTTATTTATTTTTTGCAATTGCAAAATAAATTTTTTTAACTTTTTTTGAAATTTTATTATTAATATATAGAAACACAATGAATATTTATAATTGATTTTGTATCCTGCAACTTTACTGTGTTTAATGTTTTTCATAGTTTTTTTTTTTTTTTTTTTTGGTGTGTGTGGGGCAGGTATTTAGGGTTATCTATACAGAGAATCATACTATCGGTAAAAAGTGACACTTTGACTTCTTCATTTCCAGTTTGGATGCCTTTTATTGTTACTTTTGCTGATTGTTCTACCTAGAACTTGCAACACTGTATTGCGTAAGAGTGGTGAGCGTGGCCAACCTTGTCTAGTTCCTGATCTTAGAGGTAAGGCTTTTAGTTTTTCACCATTAAGTATGATATTAGCTGAGGATTTGTCATATGTGGACTTTATTTTGTTCAGGTACTTACCTTCTATACCCATTTTATTAAGTATTTTAATTGTAAAAAAATGCTGTATATTTTCAAATGCTTTTTCTTCATCTATATGATCATATAATTTTATTGTTTATTTTTTATGTGGTATATCACATTGACTGATTTGTGTGTTTTGGTTTTCTTTGAATAAATCTGTAGATCTTTTGGCTCATGAGATAGTTCTATTTTTAATTTTTTGAGGAATCTCCAAACTATTTTCCATAGTGGATGCACCAATTTGCAATCCCACCAATGATACACAAAGTTTCCCTCTTCTCTACATCATTGTCAAAACTTTGTTTGTTGATTTATTAATGATAACCATTCTGACAGATGTGAAGTGATTTCTCATTTGGTTTTAATTTTCATTCATCTGATGATTAATCACATTGAGCATTTTTCATATGTCTATTGGCCATTTGCATGTCCTCTTTGGAGAAATGTTTATTTAGGTGTTCTGCCCATTTTTAATTGAATTGTTTTTTTTTTGTATTGGATTCTATAAATTATTTATAAAATTTTGGAATTTAACTCTTTATCAGATGTATCATTGCAAATATCTTCTCTCATTCAGTAGGTTGTCTTACATTTTGTTGATGGTGTCCTTTGCTATGATACATCCCTAGTAGGAGGGTCAATCAGTGCACAGTGGTAAAGATGGAGTTTATCTTACTCTAGAGCCCATGCTGTTTGCAATTGGGCATATTGTATTTTAGAAACTCCTATTTTACTTTAGAAAAAAAAATGTTATTAGAGGTACATGCAATATACACAAATACAAGTCAATCCCCATTTGTCACTTTCCACAGCCAGTCACCGGTTTCCTACCATGAAGAGTCACTGCTGCAATCATTTTCTTAATTGTCATATGTTTTCAACAGATAGTCTATTCAGCTTTCTTTTTTAAAAAATAGTATTTCTTTGAAAAAATATTATCTATCATACATATTTTATTTTTGTCAATTGATCTAATGATTTTTTTTGTAGCATTATTTTCCTTTAGCACAGATTTTGATTTAGGATTCTATGACACTTTTTCCAGCTCTTTGTGTCCTCACTCTTATAGCAATGAATAGGACCCTGAATCTCTCTTAGAACTTTTTTGTTGTTGTTTCTACTTACAGATAATTTAAAGCTTTTGTTGTTCTCTATTTCCCAATATGTGGTTACATGTGGCTTGTTCTCCATAGGGATTTTAAAACTGTTTTGGGGTTTGTTCTTGTTGTTATTGGGAAGAAGGATCTTCAGAATCAATAGTAGCCAGTGTTCTCTCTGCCTGTGTGATTTTGAGGCAAATACATTCTTATCTAGAATGTGACTCCTGTCTCATGCAATTGTCATTCAATTTTGGATGTCCTTGTGGTTTGGACTGAGTCCTACTGACTATTAAAAAAGCATTCCCAATGAACTCTAATTAATTTTCCATTTTATAATATATTTACTATTTTCATTAATCATGATTGGAAAAATATTCCAATGACTCAAAATTCCATGTGCTCCAAGTATATAAGTTCTAAATCACTCATTAGCTGTGCTTAACTTGATCGATTTCTTCGATTAATTTTTTTCACTACCCTCTCATTTCTTTATGTATCACAAGGTTGCTTACTCCAAGGGCCATTTATTTTCTATTCTGTGATATAAATTGTATATATCCTTAATTTAATGTAACATACGTTTCTTATTTCAATTAACTGCCATTACTGTGTGTCAGGCTTTGTGCCAAAAGCTGTACAAATAGTATCTCATTTAATTCTCATACATTTTAATGACATATATGTTATTACTGGAACTTTAGATATAAAGACACTGAGGCACAGATTAGAACCCAGGTATGATTCCAAAATACACGCCTTTAAATATTTGTTAAGGTTACACACTTCCAGATTTATTATAGTTTTACCAAATGAGAAACCAGAAGGTTGAAATAAGAAGTCAAACTCTTTACTGAGGATGTTCTAGACCTGTTCTGGAAAATACTAGCTCAAATCTTGAAATGGAAATATAAGAAAATGACAACATGCTAGATAACATCTTTTATTTTTCCTCTAAAATCTCCTCTTCTTTATTTCTACCTTGCTTTCTATCAGAAGGCTGAACCATATGGATGACATCAGCAAGTTAATTTTCTCTATGGCTTATGATAATTTTTCCAAAAGAAAAAAAAAGCAAGGGAAAGAGAAAGCTGAGGTTGGGCTTCTTATGTTTTGGTATTCTTTTTTATGAAGTCATCCTTGGGTGATTATATTTCTCAGCTAAAGGTTACAGCTTCTCTCAAAGCATGAATAATGTGAACACCACAGATTTTTTTCTATGTAGTTTGGAATAGAAATTTGCTTTTTAATTTTATGTAGATACTAATTTCATTACATTTTTTTAAATTTTGCTTTCCTTTTGGATGAAAGTATATTTTTATCTTATTTTAAAGTTTTATTAAAATCTCCAAGTTCATTATTATAATGAGAGATATAAAAATGCAACATCCAGTCCAATTTTATTAAATATAAGTAGAAATATTTCCTGCTTTTAAAAATAATATTCTTGTATCAGTCTATGGCTATAATAAAGTTTTGAAACTTTAATTTTTATCAAGGTATTATTTTGTTGTTTAATTTATAACAATTGCAGTGTTACTCATCATCACTAACGTATATCATAATGTGCCTGACTTGTTTTTTGTGCGGGAGTATTGGCCTAGTAAAAATAAAAATCAGAACAAATCTTGTAAAAAGGATTAACATTTTTATACCAAAGTTTGAGTCAATATATGGCTTATGTGTCAGTGTTGTTTTATAGGGAATTGTACCTACATAGCAATGCTGATTTTCCTGCTAACAGTTATCAAGTAGAGTGCCTTTCACCAAATAGATACAAAATAAGTATGTAATAAATTAGTAAATACTCAATACTTTCATTTCAGAAATCAATTCAGCAAAGATACTAGTATGAAACTTGCTTATGTATCACTGAACAAAATAAGCACTAATTGCCAGGAATAAAAGTACTGGGTCATAGTGTGTACATATGACTAGCTCTAGTAGATACTGCTAAATATAGATGCCAAAAAAAGATGACCTATTTATGTTCCCACCAAGCAACATGTGAGAGTTTTAAGCTCCACATCCTTCTTATACTTAGTATTATCTCTTATTTTTGTTTTAGCCATTCTGGTATGTTTATAAAAAATATTTCATTCTCATTTTAATTTTCAGTTTCTTGATTTTTGGTTTTCTGTATTCTTTTGATTGATTTTAGGAGTTCTTTGATATATCCTGAAATTTAGTCTTCATTTGAATATATATTGAAACTATTTTCTCCCAGTCAGCCTATTTACTGTCTTAATGAAGTCTTATTGACTTACATTAATTTTTTTAAATAGTTATTGCTTTTGAGGTCCTTTTAAAAGAAGTCTTCACCTATTCCAAGATAGAAAAGGAATTCTTTTTCTTGTTTATTCTGAAAATTTGAAAATTTTGCTTTCTATTTTAGTTGCATAATTTATTTCTGGGTTGCCAATGCATGGAAAGAGTTCCCCACAGGTTTATGTTGATGTAAGAGAATTCATCTTCCTACCACAAATAAACTGAAATAAGATAAATTATCTTGTTTCCATAGCTCTGAGGATATTATCCTCCACTATGAAGCTTGAAAGAGATAATTTATTTAAATAAATGAAGAGAAATTGTGTAATTGTGTTAATGAAAATTGCCTTCTGTTGTAGAAATTACTAATAAAAAAATTTATGATCAATGGCTTTTCTGCATCCATTAAGGTGATTTTCTCCAACTGTTCTGGACATATGATTGTTTGAGGAGACATTTTAAAAATTATAATCAGAGAAGGGTTAGGCTTAGATCATCAGTAATAATTTATTTAATTTTAAGTTTGTTATTAACTCAGAGGAAGATATCTTCCAAATCATATTTTCATATTGATTATTAATTTATTTTTCCTCTTTATTTACAATTATATTGACAACATTTGGATGCTAATAAAGATTTCAAAGCAAATTAGGAGATACTACTAAGTCTTCAAAGAAATGACTGCAATAAATGAAACTGTTAGATATTCTTAAAAGAATTCAGAAACATAGTTTTAGAAAAATATAATATATTCAAACACTTCATTCAAATTTTTGATTGGCTATTTAATTATGGAATCATTTTCTTATGTAAAATTAAGAATATAAACTAATGAAATAATGGTTTTTTTATCTTTATGATCCATCTCTATTATTACAAAGCTATGTTTATTTTTTGAAATTTCGACTTATTAGAGCATCAACAAAATGAAATTAAGATAAGAGAGTCTATAAAACAGAAGTAAGCAAATAAATATTATATATAAAAAGTCTCTGCACTCTTTAAAAATGAACACTTAAATCTTTTAATTTCTCTTGGTTTTGTCAAAAATTTTAATTTAAATACATGTTACATCAGCATTGTTTACCCGAGTATTTTTGCCTATCATTAGCAGATGAAAAACATGTTTTATGTAAATTACTTTTATTTATATGTAAGTAAAACAGGATCTACCAGCTTGTGTAGAAGAAGTTATAATTAAAAAGACAGGTTTAATGATGATTAGTAATCAAGAACACCATGTATCCTTTATGATAATCTTCATGATGGTTTCTGAGAGTTCCTATTCTCCACTATTGCTCATCATAGTAAACATTCAATCCATATAAGCCAACTGAATAAAAGTAGAGAATTAGAGGCCCAAAAGTTTACTTCCATTTTGATGGAAGGCTGGATAAGAGGGAAAAAGGCCTAATCAAAGGTCTGTCTTTATTGCACTAAATATTACCTGACTATGTTAACTGTTTACTCCATAAGGAAGTAAGCCCATAAGAGAAAAGGCCCATTGTCTACTTCTTTCATTCTTGAATTTCCAGCACATAGCAAGTGCCTTTTATATAGCAATATAAAAGCCCAAAATATGTCAAATAATTAAAAACTAAGGAGTGTAGTTATGATTTTAAGAGATTATAAATCATTGAATAGACAATTAAAATAAATTATGTCAAATTGAAATTGAAATGTTTTTGTTAAATCAAATTACGTTTTTAATTTGATTTGAAAAATTTTACATTGTGAGTAAGATCACTAGGGTAGGCTGCCTACTCTAAATTTGCACACCCTGCTATGTAATTCTAATTACCAGTGAGATCGAGGTTTTCTGCAAAATGCTAGATGAAATCTGCCAATTGGAAATGGTTAACATTTGTGAATTTTCTAGCTTAGTAATTGGCATAGAGCAGTGATTCCTTAAATATTATTTCCCTTCCTCCTTACCCTTCTAAAGTGTATTCAATTTAAAGTAAATGAGAAGCAGAGTGGTACACGTCTGAAGTTGATGACTTAATTTCAAAGTTTAGAGGGAATTGTATCTGTATGTGCAAATATAATTAGTACAACTTGTTGATTTTATAATCAGTTATATAATAAAAGAAATCTAGCTGACCTTGAGTTGACTGTATTGACTTTATTTATTAATTGATTAACCTTGGATAATAGTTTTTTGTTTATTCAAAATTTATTCATATGCAAAATATTAGTTATACTAGCAACATCCCAGAGGTTAATTGTTCTCCCAAAAGTCAAATTTGACTCATTTTGTTAGTTTAACTTGTACAGCAAAGGTTTTAACAGGGACCTAATACACTGTAGTACAGCAAGATGAAATAGACAAATAGCAAACAAGTATACAGAAAGAACAAAAAATAGACATGCCAAAAAAAAATTCAGGTAATTAACCACTGAGTAGAGATTGACTTAAAATAAACTATTTCACTTTTGTAAAACAATGCTGTGTCTTATGTTCAATATGAGAATTCTCCAATTCAGGTCATACATTTTAGTCAACCAAAATAATAGTATTCTCCATTCTAGAAATGTGACTGATTTGACAAACATTTTCCTAAATCACTGTCTCTGAAGGTGAGAATATAAAAAGAGAGGTCATTTTTTAAATATTGCAATGCCTTGAATAAAGTGATAACACGAATGTTCTGTGTAGAAAGAAAATCATTCTAGATGTTAACATTGTCAACAGTCATCTTTCATATTAAAAATTAACACGCATTGTGTTTTCACATCTAGAGAAAATGTGGCTGTAAAATCTCCAAAACAAATGTTGCATTGGTGCCTAAAAGTTCTAGTAAAAAATTTGGTAAGAGTTATCAGTAAATTAAGATTTATGGTACAATTTCCGTTTTTTATTATGAATTATTATTTATGTCTATAGCACCCGGTCTTCCTAGGTGGTCTCCCATCCAAGTACTAACCAGGCCCAACTCTGCTTAGCTTCCAAGATCAGATATTGTGCATGTTCAGCATGGCCATAGACAAATAAGTCTGCCTTACCAGTTAAATATGTTCTCTGTCCACTCTGTCCATTAAGATATATATATATATATATATATCTTAATATATATATATATATATATATATATAACATTATATATATAAGATATATATATATATATATCTTAATATATATATATATATATATATATATAACATTTCCTTTTTCTTGTCTCTACAAAATGATTTTCTAAGTATGCAATTTATAAATTTTCTCTTTTCTGCTTAAAATCTGCAAGTATTCTCACCTCAGAATAAATTCCAAATTTACAAACTCTGGTCTACAAGGTCTTGCAATGAAATAAATGAAGTAATTTCATCATTTATTTTCTTAGCAATTAAGGATATCTGTGAGAAAGTGAAAATCTGTCTATAGCCCTTTCTTTATGTGATGAGAAAATAATCATAAAATAAAGTAAACATTATATTCATTTGTTTGAATTGTAAATTTGAAAGCCAAATATATTTTACTATTTAATCAATTAATTAAAATGAATTAACATAGAATCAATTAAAATGATATAGTATTGAAGTAAAAATATAATGGCATTAAATTTTGAGTAATGTTTCCTAAACATTTGGCCACCATAAATCATGTTTCTTTCACACAAATTTAAGAAAAATTCAATAAAGCTGTAATAATATGCATTGTTTGTCTGTGTATCAGGAAGTAATACTGATTGCAATTTTTGCTATTCCTGATACATGTATTTATATTAAACTAAAGAGAGAGCTTGAACAATAAATAAGGTTTAACATGCCATTAGTTTTTCAAATTTTAAAGTGAATATTTTCAATTTATAATTATACTCATTAGAAAAAAGGTGTTGGGAACTTCATTCAACAGTACTGGAAACTCAGACTTGCCTTTTGCAAGATCTAAAACTTTGGAGAAGTTTTTCATGATAGATGAATAAATAATACATAAAAGTTGAAAATTTAACATTTAATTTTGAAAGAAAGAAAAAATTTACTATTATCTCTTTGGTTTCACTTATGTCTGGAATATATTTCTGCATGTTCTGTAGTTGAATTTAGACATGATTCTAAAATACTTAACGTGGGGGTAAAACTCAATCATTCAATTGTCAAGATTCTCCTCAGTTTGTTTTCCTAAAAAAAAAAAACAAAACTTTTTCTCAATATTGAAAAAAATTGTTATCTTAAGATGAACTGAGAGGGTCAGTATTTCCAATGTAAATAATATGCTAAAATATGCCTTTCTGAAGAATTTAAAAATCGTGTCCCTCATTTAAATAATATGGGTACATCTTAATGGACAGAGAACATACTTAACTGGTAAGACAGACTTGACCCTATGACTCTTTCTGTACATGGTATGATGGAGAGCTGGACAGTATTGTCTATGATTTGCCAAAGTCATGCATTTCACTGTTTCTTTTAACCATAAAATATGCCTTTTATGAGAAATTATCTGTGGATGAAAGATGACTATTGTGCTTGCAAAATATGATTTCAGTCACTACAATGGCTCCCAAAAAAGTTGCTTAGTAAATTAAAACAAACACACAAACATACTTTCTAACTCAGTGAAAAACACTGAGATGATTCATACTCTCACATGATTTCACCCAGCTGTGTAAATATAATTATTCTCCTTCTGATGTGTAATTTCCTTAGTATTATGATAAATAGGTTGGCCGACATTTATTCATGAGTTTTTTTATTAACCTTGGTTCTGGTTTTTAAGTTTCTCAGTAATCAAGTTACTTAGATGAGTTTTTCTTATGACTAGTATTCCTTTAAATGGTTCCCGCCCCCTCCACTGGTTTCGCTAGTTTGCGTGTCTTACCAGCCTTAAGAGCCGAAAACAATCTATTTCTTATTATAAAACACACTTTTGATAATTTTTTAGAAAAATTTTTAGAATTTTTTCAGAAAAATAAAATGATACAAATTTTGCTAGCTTATGCTGTTTTCTGACAAAATTTATAAAAGGCAAAATACAGGGAACTAGAGGTTTTGTCATAAAAAAACAATTTTAATTTTTAGGTAATTATAATTGTACTCTCTATTCAAAATTACTTTTTTCAGAGCCTAGGTACAAACATAACATTTAAATATTTACCTCTCACTCATATTTCAAATCACATTCCATGGGTCATGTTCTCCATTTACATTTATATTGTTATTCTCAGTTTTTATTTTTATACTTTATATGTTAGTATTTTCTTCACTAGTAATTACTACTTTTTAATAAATCTTTTCAAGTTACTGATCTATGAACAATATTTTGATAACAAAAGTAAGCAACAATATATGGCTAACATAAAAACAAGTCTCCCAAGAAGATGGCACCTGGTTATCTTAAGCTTGGCAGGGACCAATTCACTTACTAGTCATGGTCATCATTCCCCTCAGGTGCAAAATTTAAGGTCACACCAAAAATGTCAGCAATATATACTAATAATGTAGTAATTAAAAAAATCAAAATCAATGTAGAAATCCTTGATGAATAAAATATCAACCCTCTAAATTAGGATTAGTATTAACTTCTTTTCTTCTTCATACTCCAATATGGCTCTGCAAAGCACTGCCCAACTTTAAATAAAGTCTCTATGTAAAACTGCTCATAAGTTATACAGATAAGTTGAAAAATTTTTATAAATCAAATTGCCTCTGCTTTTTCTACTGAAACCAACAAACAGTTATAAAACACATGATAGACAATTAGAGATTACAAGCAGTTTATTCTAAGAATAGTCATTGAGAAAAATTTATCTATTTCATATTTATGTTTTCTGATTGAAAGGACTAGTACTTTTGTGCATGTAGACTTTTCTATAATGCTCGTCAACTATGGCCTACTTTGTGACATTTCTTCATTAATTGCAAAGCTGTGTTCACATGTAAGCTGTAGCCATTATATGTAGTAAAGTATACTCTGTGCTCTATTTTTCTTCCATTCATAAAGATGTTTCCACAATTATATTTTTCAAACTCTACCATGATTTACACAGACTATTCCATATGTATTGCCATACATAAACATAAAATAGAGAATAAAACATCAATGTTTAATTTAAATTCTCTTTTACTTGGACTTTTTTTCTACATGAAACCATTCACATAAAGTGGAATATATTCAGTGTTATATATTTTAATTTTGCACATATTTTTAAAAATATGTTTTAGTATGTTCCAAATGTACAGTAATGCATTATGCACTTTAAATTTAAACTCTAGGCTCTCTACATCAAAGGCAAAATTTCTTTTTATGTAATATAAAATGTTTATGATTTTTGAGCAAATAAGACCAGTTAAGAGATTAGGTATACAACATAGTTAATGTATTAGAAAAAGAATAAAGAAAAATACAACATGGTGTAAAGTTCCACATCATAAAAAGCATGAGACTGCATTTCAGTCATTTCTCCCATTAATAACAAAAGCCCCAGGTCTTGCCTTAGTGTGACAGGAGCACTTGAGGCAACTGTCATGGTAATTAAAATCACAATATCTCCTCACCTCCAGCTTCACATCATAGGAGTTTTGGAAAAGTCCTTTAAACAGGAGATACCTGCTTGGCAGCATAGATTGTAAAATATGCAAGGAGTATGAGGAGTAAACCTCTCTTTAACGTCAGGAGGGATCAGTCTGAGAATACTATGTCAAAGCAGTCTGCTTACCAATAAGTAGGAAAAACAATTTTTTTATGAACAAAAAAAAATGTAATATTTTGTTTAGATTAAATTTAAACAGTTGAAAGTGAAAGTACTAAAGATAGCTGCTATTTGAAATAGTTTGGCATGGTCTTTTTCCTTCCAACTGGCTTAATGTCTTGAAAAAAAAAATCTCAATTCAGGAAGTAATTCAAAAAGCAATTACTATTGTTACCGTCAGAGAGAACAGAGTTTCAGTAACACACACACCCCTCGGTCCTTTTCACTGCTGGAGAAATGAATTTCAAGTCAGGAATATGAGACTAAAATCGGCTAACCATGAGGAAATGACATTAAGTATCCCTAAGGTGGGGTAGGGGTTATAGTCAGAAAAGATGGAGAGCTGTAACTCCTGGGGAAGGGAAGGTCTGCATTATATTTGGGGCCATAATGGGGTGGTTCCAAAGGTATTTCTAGATAATTGTCAAGTGAGGTTATTTTGTTTGACACTTGGCTGCTATATCTCTTTGCCTAGGTACATACCCAGAATTTTACTACTATTGGGGTGTTCTTTGGGCGGTCTCTAGGCTGGGCCTTTATTCCTTTATTCCCCTATTGCTCATGTCTGATTAGCTACCTAACAGTATCATTTAGTACATTGAAAAGAATCTCAAGGCAAGTCAGACACAGTAATTAATGACAATTGAAAAAATAAAGGCATGGACATATTTTGTAAATATATCATGTTAATATTTCTAAAAAAATTGATTTCAAATCTCTGTTTCTAGCAAGAAGTGTTCATAACTTCAGCTAATTCAAAAGAAATACTTGCCATTTTCAAAGATGAGGAAAGAACAAAATATTTATTCTTAAAAAAATAGTTTTTAAGACGTCAGTGAGAAAGACTGAGTTGGAAGATTCTCTGGCTTTTATTTTACTGATTTATTTTAAAAACTCTTCTACCCCTATGAATGATGAATGGGAAATATCTATCAAGTAGATAGAAATTAACAGCTAGAAAGGTGTTTTTCAGCTTTGCTCAGAAAGATCTCAATGGCTTGAGAGAGTCATTTACATGGGCATATAAATCCTAAAGGGATCTGTTTAGTCACTATATTTGGGATCTTGGTGGGGATATTCAAGAAATGTGTCTTTATAACTAAAGCAAATGTTTTAACAGAAATGAATCACTTTATGAAAGATTATTAATATGTCTCTTGGGGAAGATATAGTACTCAGTGCATTGAAAGTGGACTTCTGTTTAAATAACTACTGCTACTCAATGAAACAGCTAAGATCAAGGGTGCAAGCAACTGATTATCAGTTCCAAGATGATTTTTAAGTAGATTCATGAGCCTATTAGAATGAAACCAAACTTGATTCATTATTTTGCTGTGGCTTGGCCATGGGATAAAAATGAAGTCCTTGGATTTTAAAGTATAAATGAAAAATAATAACAATAAAAGCTTAAATTTATTTATTTATTTAATAAATTTTAGATCAGTTTTAGTGTTGCTGCAAAGTTGAATAGAAAGTAGAAAGTTTCTATCTACCCTCTTTGCTTTCCTCACCCAAACATACAACCTCCTCCACTACCAACATACTTCACCAGCATGGTATGTTTGTTACAACCAATGAATCTACATTGACACATCACTACTGCTCAAATTTTAGGTTTTGTTCATACCTAAAATACATGTTTTGTCTGAGTGATTCATCTGTATTTTTTACACAATTATAAGTTCACATGCAGTTGTAAGAAATAATACAGAGATATTTTCACCCACTTTCACCTAGTAGTGTCACCTTACTTAAGTAGAGTATGTTATTACAACACAAAAAATTATTATTTATGTAATCCATTATTCAAAACCATCATTTTTATATGTAGCATTGTATATTTGTGGTTATATGCATTTTGAGTGATCTAGTACTTCTATTTACACAAAATTACAACATAAAATTATTATTGATATAATCCATTACTCAAAATCAAAATCATCATTTTTACATGTAGCATTGTATATTTGTGGTTATATGCATTTTGAGTGATCTAGTACTTCTATCATTAATGAGTGATCTAGTACTTCTAGATTCTAGATGGTGTTTGGTGTTGTCTTTTTTTTTTTTAAGTAGCTGTTCTGATGGAGTATAGTGATATTTTATTGTGGTTTTAATTTGGTCTCTCTAATAGCTAATAATGTTGATCAACTTTTCATATGCAATTCTACCAACAATGTATGAGGATTTTCTTTCCTCCACATCCTCACCAATACTTGCTACTTTTAGACTTATTGATGATAACCAATCTGACAGGTATGGGGTGATACCTCATTGCATTTAATTTGCATTTCTCTGATAATTAGTGATCTTGAGTATCTTTAGATATACATCATTTCTTCTTGTATCATATTATATTTGTTTATCCCTTCATGAAATTTATTAAAATCTACAAGAAATGAAACATTTATTATATCAATTAAATCTTTACAGATCATTAAAAAAAGAGTGAATTTCCATATCATTTTATCAGCTGTTGTGATTAATTTTGCATCAACTACTAGGCCATGGAGTGTTAAGATACTTGGCCAAAAATTAGTCTGGGTGTTTCTTGGAGTGTGTTTTTGAATAAAATTAACATGTAAATTGGTAAACAAAGTAAAGTAGATTGCCCTTCCTAATGTGGGTGGACCTCAATCAATCAGTAGTGGGATGATTGAATAGAACAAAAAGGAATTCTTCTTGCCTGACTTCCTTTGAACTGAAACATCGGCTTTTTCCTGCCTTCAGACTTGAACTAAGTCTAAGCCTGCTGGCCATAAAATCTATGTGACATCTCATCAGCTGTGTATGAGTTTTTATTTCCCTAAGCAGCCACCATTCTGGCAACAGATTTTGTATATTAAACTTATTTTGTATTAAACTTACTGCAAGGACATGGTTCCATAGTGCAGCGGTTAGCACATCTGCTTACACACAGTAGGTCCTGGGTTCACACATCAGTGGAGCTATGGTCCATGGTCTATGGCCATGCCACCCTGAACAAGCCTAATGTTTGATCTTGGAAGTTAAGCAGGGTTGGGTCTGGTTAGTATTTGGAATGGGAGACCACCTAGAAAGACCAGGTGCTGTAGGCATAAATAATAATAATAAATGGAAAATAAACAAACTTACTGTGAATATAACTTTAATTTTATTTCCCTGAAAAATTTTTCATACATTTTTTATAATTTAGATTTTTTCCCTGTATATTATGTTCTCTTATTTTTGTCTGTTTTCTTATTTATTTATACTATTATTTACATTTTTTAATATTAATTTTTAAATTATAAATATGAAGTGTTTTTACATTTCAAAATGATGTGGATAGTTTTTTCTTTTACTACCATCCATCTCCAGAACTATATAAAGATAGATAGTTTTGAGTGAATCTTGGTCTTTAATTCTCTTAGCAAGATTTATGTGTGTGCCTCTATAAAGGCTCAAACTGGAAGATAAGAGCCTAGAACTCATATTTGAATCTTTTTTTCACTCTTTATTATGATAAAATTTATGTAACATACAATTTGACATCTTAACCATTTTTAAGAGTACAGTTAAGTAGTATTAAATACATTCCTGTTGTAGTGCATCCATCACCATCATCCATCCTCATTAATTTTTTTTATCTTGCAGAACTTCCTTTATACTCATTAAAAAATACATTTTCATTTTTCCATTTTTACTAACTTCATAGATTTCCTTGTTTCATAATATCTTATAGTTATAATCATATAGCATGTAGCCTTTTCAGATTGGCTTTTATACTTAATAATATGCACTTAAGTTCCTTTCATGTTTTTCATGGATTATTAGCTTATTTCTTTTTAGCACTGAATAGTATTCTATTGTCTGGATGAACTATAATTTATTAATACACTCACTTACTGAAAGACATATTATTACTTTGAAGTTTTGGCAGTTATAAATAAAACTTTTACTCTTTGGGTTAAATACCAAGGAGCATGATCATATGGTAGAATATGTTTAATTTTGTAAGAAACTGACAGTCTTCCAAAATGGCTGTACTAAATACCTCATCACCATTTGTTTAAAAGACTCTCTTTGACTCATTGTTTTACCTTTGCTTCTTTATCAAAGATCAGTTATATATATTTGTGTGTGTTTATTTCGAGGAGCTCTTCTCAGTTTTAATCTTAAATACTCTGCTAGCTTGTTGCACATATTTAATATAACTGCTTATTATATTACTTTAAATCTTTCTGTCAGTATAGATTTATACATTTTTATATATTGAGCATTTTTAAAAACAGCCTGACAGATATTTTTTTCTATAATACTATTTAGTTTTGTTAAATGTAATAGATATTTAAATCTTAATTATGTTATCTATCTTTATGTTATAATTTTGGTTATATGAATCTTGTAACATATTGACTGTTTTATATTTGTGTATTTCTTTTTTTTTAGTTTCTTTGATGATTAGTAACTCTAGAAACTACAGTATTTTTTTGTTGTTTTTTCATTTAGATTGGCAACTTAATTGCTGTTTGAAAATATAAGAAAATTAACATCTGGCTTATTCTTCATTCATGTATGTCTACATAAAAATATTGTGCAAATATAAATTTACATTTTAATGAATTATCACAAAGTGAATGTAAACATTGAAACAACTCTCAAATCTCTAACCCCAGTCTCCCCAAAAGTAACTGCTGTCCTGATTTCTACATCTAAAGAGTACATTTGTTAGTTGTTGAAGTTGACATAAATGAAATTATAGAACATTTGTTCTTTTTGCATATGACTTTTTTATTCAACTTTATGTTTTTGAGATTCATCCTTATTTTTTTATAACAGTAAAGAACTTATTTGATTGCTATAGTAGCACATCTCATTGTGTAAATATGTCCTCTAAATAGTATCTATTAAAAAAAGTTTGTTAATTTTAATTTTAATGTGTTATTTTAACCATCTTTTCTTTATGATTAAGACCTCTTAAATTTCTGTTAAAGACTAGTTCTTCAAACTACATTTTATAGCTATTACCTGTGATTGCAAATTGTATGTGTCAATGTGACTAGAAGATGGGTGTCCAGATATTTAATCTAACATTATTCTGGATATTTCCATGAGGTTGTTTTTAAATGAGAGTAAAATTTAAGTTGGTAGATGGAAAAAACAGATTACCCTCTCTAATATGAGTGGTCCTCATTCAATCAGTTGGAGCCCTGAATAGAATAAGATTGATGACCTCCACTGTAGAAGTAAGAATTCTCCTGCTTGACAGCCCTCAAACTGGGACAGTGGTTTTTTCTGGTTCTATCGTCTCTAAACAGGACATTGGCTGTGCAGATTTTGAACTTGCCAGCTTTTATAATTATGTAAGCCAATTTCTTATGAAAAATCTGTGTTCTGTTTCTTTGGAGAATCCTAATATATTACACATGTTTTATTAGAAAAGCTTTATTGTTGTATCTTTTACATTGATTTTTTTTTTTGGTCTGATGTAGAGTAATAATTTTCAGAAGGTTATTTAGATAACTTGCATAAATCAATGCAAGTATGGGTAAATTAGCATGAATTAATAGAAAAAATTCTGAAAGGATACACAAGAAACTTTTAAAAATGATTAGTATTTCACTGGAATAAGTCTGATATCATCAAGTATGGGGATCACAATTTTTATTTTATATAGATCAGGCAGAATATACAGTGATAGTTAAAGAGTGCTTCAAATCTGTCTCTTACCTAATAGATATCTAAAATTAATATTTTGTAGAGTTAATGAAAAGATTGAGATGAAAAATTCAACAGGAACTGACTGTCAGGAAAGAAACACCACCTTTGCCATTATTATTATTATTATTATTATTAATTATTATTATTATTATTATTATTATTATTATTATTATGCCAAAGAGCAAAAGTATAAAACACTTCTTTTTGCTGAGAGTCATCACCTCTTCTCTAAAATGCCACTTGGATAGCCTGGAGAAACAGTATGATGCCTTTTTAAAAAATAACTTGATACAGAAGAAAAAAATTCTGTAAATAGGCCAAGTAATAAAGCCTAAAGGAATTAGAAAACTTCTTATAATTCTGACTGTGATTTCCAATAGATAAAACTAATGAAATCAAATCCTGTTCAGGTTCAATATGATTATTTTATGATATGATCTGGGTGAGACTGTCTTTGGAACAAATTTATAAATACTTATTGTGCCTAATGGACATTCAAAGCCAATATTTTAATAATTCAAAGCCAAACAGAGGTTTTTACTGTATAATCTGAGACTATTATGGCACTTTAGTGTAATATGAGTTAGCACTTCATTTCCTCTTTCTGTCACACAGGAAAAAAATGGAATTATTTAGTGATCTAAAAATGAGGACTGTATCATTGAGTCTAGACTAATTAAATTGTAAATTTTCTGAAGAAAGTTTAACAGTCAATAAGAGAGTGAATAAAAAATACAAGTAAATAATTTTTCTCTTAGCCTATACATAAATGTTCTCTTATGTTGTTAACATGATGTAGTAGTTTAAGTATTGACCTAAAAATAAATTTTGTCAAGATGCAAATGAGGATAATCAATGAGATATTAAGTATACTTATTGTTAGCATTCAGGCAAAATTTAGAGTTTACTTACTAAGGATTTGAGGTTCATTATATCATGTAATGACTGCAGTTTGGGGTCCTATTTTCCATGAGTCATGGCAGTGACTATAACTTTAAATAAGTTGAAATTGCTCATTCCTCTTAGGTCAGCCTGCCAAGTGTGGAAGGTGATATTCACTCTCATTGGAAAAGGTAGAACTTTGATCATTGGCAAGGGTATGGGTTATTGTTGTGGTTAAATAACCTAGTGTAGTGAGGTATCATTAATGAGAAGGGCATGGCTCACACCGGCACGAAGGAAAATACCTTCTCAATTACCTCGGTTAGTGTCCTAATTGAGAAAAGAGCACCTATAAGTCTTAAATGATTAGTGTAATTTTAGCATTTTGCACTAAAAATATCAGGTAATAGCTTCAGCAAACTGTTGCAGTTAGGAGGAACTGGTTCCAGAGGTATTGATGCACCAGTATAACAGTTCAGTACTTGAAAAACTTTGCACATGTAAGAGTCTATTACTAGATTAAAATTTGCTAACTTTCAGCTAAACCAGAAAACATTCCAAATCTCTTTCTTCTTCCTATAAAATGCTTTAAAGCATAAGTCAAAGAAGCAATTCTCTAGAAAAGCAAATTATTGTCACTCTTTCTATAGTTTTAAGTTGGGTTAAAAAGAAGATTCCTGATACCTTTGGAGGAAGAATTATTTTCTTTGAGGACTAAGATTTCTGGATAAGAAATTGCCCTATAGAGTGTTGTAAACATGTTGGTCTGATAGTAAATCCTTGGCTGTCTCATAGTATCAATCATTTAGATTTCTTTTTTGACTCTATCAGTTGAGAGAAAAATATTAATAAATTTTTTTATATTTTGAGGAACAAGGAAACATTTTAAAAACTCTATCAGACATGTGGCCAACAAAAGAAAATATGATTATAATTGGGGAAGAGAAACATTTTCTTACTTTTGCCCTAAATAGGCTCTAGAGAAGATAGTATCAATTTGTAATCTAAGAGCTTTATATTATTATCCGTAGAGAGGAAAGTAGACATGGTAGAATTTCTAGACCTGAAAACCAGTATCTCTTAAATCCCTGGGGAGTAGAGGCTCATAGTGAGTCTGCTTCTAGAAGCTTCAAGATCATCAGTAAAGGATATCATGGAAAAAGTATGGAATATGAAAGGATGGAAACAGCTAATGTCTTGAAGTTTGTAAACTTATTGGGGTGCATAAGTAACCACCTCTTACAACATGTAACTAGGAATACAACAGTGACTAGGAATATGTGTATGTTTACATCTTAAGGCTGGACAGGCTTGAAAAACATGAGTTTCAAATGTTAGTATATTATTCTAACACGCTCACATTTTAAAACCATTTGAAATAAACTTAAACATACTTGCTTTATTACCAGTGTAAACATTTTAACTTATATTATGCTCGATCAAAAATATATGATTATGGAATATTATGGAAGAAATATTCCATAAAACACTATTTTGTGTTCCCCAAAATAATATGGATTGAATGAGACAGACTGATATTTTAACTAGATCTCTGCCAAGTGTTAGATCTGTAGCACTGAAAACTAGATAGATATTGTATAATAATATGAAATTTATTTGAAATTTTTTGGAAATTTTAATTTAGTGTTAAATCTAGTGTTAATCTAGTTTAATCTAGTGTTAAATTATCTTTGTATCTGTTTTCTTACAGTATTTAACTTACAGAATAGTTTAAATGTTATTTACCAACTTTACTACTGATGAAATAAAAAGAATGATCTCTGTCAAAGAAAACTAGGGGAATATCTCAAAACAGAAATCAATCACTTTATTTTTTGTTATAGTCTATCTTCCCTCTAAATGACTTGTTCTCACATAAGACATAATTTTAGCAGAACCTTGCTACTAAGGCCAGAAAGAAACTCACTTTATTTGTAAACATATGCTAATTATATTTTGGAGGAACTAATTACTTATAGACCACAAAGCCTCGAAATGTTTTATGTATATAAATATAAATATATATTTTTATTTTTATATAAATATAATATATATTATATATAATATATATATAATGATAAAACATAGATAGAGAGACAGAGTTTCTTAATGCTTCAAAATATCCATCAAATGTCAGCTTTTCATACAAATGATGAAGAATGATAATCAAAAATATATATTATTTTCTTTTGAGGCCTTTATTTGAATATGGGATTATCTGTAATAATTCATTTAAAAATAATGCATTAAAAGGCTGTTCAAAGAAACAGAAAATTACACTTTCTGCAATTATTTTATTTTTAATTTTTTTCATTTTTCAATTATATTTGGCATGTATTATATTAGTTTCAGGTGTACAGCATAATGATTAGACATTTATATAACTTACAAAGTGATTACTTCAATAAATCTAGTACATATCTGACACCACTGACACTATTCATAGTTATTATAATAATATTGACTATATTTTTAATGCTATAATTTATATTCACATGACTATTTTGTGCCTACCAATTTGTACTTAATCCCTTCCTCTTTTTCAACCATTTCCCAACCCCCTTCCCACTAGGCAATCTCAAAATGTTATCTCTGTTATCTGTGAATTTTTTTTCTGTTTTGTTTGTTTGTTTTTTTATATTGTTCTTTAGATTCCACATGTAAATATAACCACATGGCATTTGTTTTTCTATGTCTAACTTACTCCTGATAGGTCCATTCATGTTGTTGAAAATGCCAAGATTTCATTCTTTTTTTAAAAAAATTTATGGCTGAATAATATTCCATTGTATATATGTATTACCTCTTCTTTATCCATTCAACCACTGATGGACACCAAGTTTGCCTCTATATCTTGGCTATTGTAAATAATGCTGCAATGAACATATTGATATACCTATCCCTTTAAAGTAGTATTTTGTGTTTCTTTGGGTAAAACCCAAAAGTGAAATTACTTGGTCCTTATTTGTCTCTTGTTACAGTTTTTGTTTTAAAGTCTATTTTGTCTGGTATAAGTACAGCTACCAAGATTTTTTTTTAAATTTTTATTTTTGTGAAATATCTTTCCCCATCCCTTTACTTTTAGCCTATGTGTATCTTTCAATCAAAAGTGAGTCTGTTATAGGCAGCATATGTTAGAGATTCGTTATTTTATCCACTCAGTCATCCCATTTTCTGATTGAAACATTTAATCCTTTTACTTTTCAAGTAATTGTTGATATATATGTAGTTATCACTATTTTATTATTCATATTTTTATCTTTTTTTCCCCTCCTTCTTCTTAAAGAAGTAACTCTAACATTACCTGTAATACTAGTTTGGTGGTAATGAACTTTAACATTTTCTTGTCTGGGAAGCTTTTTATCCCCTTCCAGTTTAAACAATAGCTTAGTAAACCTGATTTAGGTGTTTCCTTTTCAACACTGACTATTTTGTGTCAAATCCCATCTGGTCTGCAAAGTTTCTGTTGAGGAATCAGCTGACAGTTTTATGGGAACTCTCTTATATGTAAATAATTGCTTTTCTCTTGCTGCTTTTAAGATTGCCTCTTTGTCTTTAACCTTTGACAATTTAATTATGACATGTCTCGGTGTGGATCTCTTTATGTTCATCTTGTTTGGGACTTTCTACATTTCCTGGGCTTGTATGTTTACTTCTTTCACCAGGTTAGGAAAGTTTTCAGTCATTATTTCTTGAAATAAATTTTAATTTCTTACTATCTCTCTTCTCCTTCTGGTACTCTTATGATGAGAATGTTTTTATGCTTGATTCTGTCCCAGAGTCCTCTTAAACTATTATCATTTATTTTTATTTTTATTTTTTTTGCTGTTCTGATTGGGTGTTTTCTCATACCTGTCTTTTAAATCACTGATTCAGTCCTCTGCTTTATGTAATCTACTGTTGATTCTCTCTAATGTAGTTTTCATTTCAGTTATTGTATTCTTCATTTCTGACTGGCTCTTTTCTCTGTTTTCTATCTCCATTTTTTATGTTTTCTATCTCTTTGTTCATCTACTCTTCTATTAAGTTTATTGAGCATTCTTATAACCATTGTTTTGAACTCTGCAGCTGGTATATTGCTTGTCTCCATTTTGTTTAGTTCTACTTATGGAGTTTTGTTCTGTTCTTTTATTTGTGACATGTTTCTTTGACTCCCCATTTTGGCTGCCTCCCTGTGTTTATTTCTATGTATTAGGCAAGGCTCATAAGTTTCCCAGTCTTAGTAGAGTGGCCTTATATAGTAGGTGATCTGTAGGCCCAGTGGTACAATTTTTCCTGGTCATCTGAGCTGGGTGCTCCAGGTTTGTCCCTTGTATGGATTGTGTGTACCCTCATGTTGTAGTTGAGCCTTCATTGCTGTTTGCTCATCAATGAGAGGAATTGGCCTTCAGGTTGATTGTTTGTGAGGAATGGCAGGTGAAAGATGAACCTTATGGGGCAGGTTTCACTTTAGCAAAGCTCTGGTACCTGCCCAGTCTTCTCTTTGGGTGAGTTGTCCTTGGATGCAGTCCTGAGTGGTTTTTCAGCTTTAGTCAAAGCTGGTCCACTGGGTATGCCAGCCTAAGGACTTCCGAGAAGAACCTGCACACTGCCCTAAGCCACTAAGCAATCTGCAGGTGGCTGCCATCTGTCCTGGGCTTAGAATTGCCTCGAGAGGCCAGTCCTCAAACTGAGGCTGGCTGCTGCTAGTCCTAAGATAAGGACTGCTCAGGAAGAGGTATGAGGCATACCGAGGCTAGATGCTGCTCATTTGAGTCATGAGAACCTTTGAGAGATTTTTAGGAAAGTCTTCAGGATAAGGCAAAACAGACCATTTGTATGGAAAAGCCACTAGAGGTGGCTTGGTTGGGCCCGCAAGTTGGGAATGGCAGGGTTTCTGAAAATTACCTGGGCAGGGTGACCTGTCTTAGCCAGGTTGTTGGAAACTCAGATATGACTGCCTTATGTGTCTGCACTCTAAGAAGGGGGAGGGCTCAACAAAGAAAAAATGGACTCTACCAGCACTTCTGTCTGGAGAAAGCTGCCCCTGCAGCTCTTGCCCTGAAGCCAGACAACTCAGTTTCTCCCTATATGTTCCTGGCACTCTTCTAGCAGCTGCCCCAGTGCTGGAGTTCAGACCACATGAGTTTTTCAGTAAGTCCACATGCAGGCCTTTTAAGAGGAACATCTGTGATTCCTGTTGCCTTTTATCTGACTCAGCCACAATTTTCACAACCAGAGTTTGTGGAAATTTCTTTTGCATACACTGGAACCTTGGGCTGGGGAGTGCAGTGTGAGGCTGGGACACCTCGCTCCTCCAGCGAGACTTCTGCAGCTAAGATATTTCTCCCAATTTTCAACTGCCACACAAGGTTGTGGATCAAGCCCATTTCACATCTTTGCCCCTCCTACCAGTCTTATATATGTCTCCAGTTGTAGGCCTTTTGTTCAGCTAGACCTGAGGTTACTCCCAATGATAGTTCTGTAATTTTGTTGTAAATTTGATGGAGTTCTATGAAGAATGGAACAGAGTGTTTACCTACTCTTCCATCTTGACCAGACATTGCAGTTACTTTCTTGTTTTGCTTTTTTCTGATACTTTTCCTTGAGATTTAGTAAAAAAAAAAAAAAAATTGTTGACAAAAGCACCTGACACATACAGTATATACACTATTAATACCAACTTTCTTTATATTTGATGTTTCCAATTGTAATATAAAAGGATGTAGAAACTCATCATTTCTATTTTAATTCTTTAATATTGAAATTACATGCCTTTGCCAAGACGGACTTTCAGGTCTATTTTGTTAGGGATTGTTTATATGGTCTCTCAAATTTAACTAACAGTATTTTGAATATAAATGTAAATTTTTGCTACTCCTATTCATGTGTGTCTCAAGAAAAAATTATTTAGAAAATTAAATATGTCCTTCCAAATAAATTACTTTTTTAGAGGCCAAATAAAGAATACTATCTCATATATTATAAGTATACTGCTTTCATTTTGTTTTCATTTTGATATTACCCATTATTAACTGCTTGTTATCATAAGAAAGAAGTCCTTAGACAGAAGTCAAGGTTTTAATTAAGTTGTGGCTCTTATTCATTACTTCATTTTTTTTCAGTTTCATTTTTATTTCTGTATATTCTATGTGTTTGTAACATTCATTAACAGTTAGACACATCACTTTGAAGCCAGACTGTTGGAGTTCAAATTTGTTGAGTAACCTGGGATAACTATGCATCTCATAGAACAGAATTTTATTATCTAGAAATGATGAGAACAAAATTTATCAAATTAGGGTGATTTTGAAGGTATGATGAGATAATATGTACAAAGGACTAAGGCTCTGCCTAGCACATTATAGGATATTAATAAATATGTTATTTTATCCTTTTTATTATTATTGGACAAAGATGTTTGCAGTATAAATATTTACTCAATTAAAGATTAAAGTCACCCATTTCCAATACCATTTTGATCTTAATTGATGTTGCACATATTTGGGCAATTCAGTAATTGAAAGAGTTTAATGGTCTCTTTGGAATTGTATGTTGATGACAAATTTACACACACACAAAAATAGTGTATAAAACCAAAATACAATGTAAAAATATATAAGGTAGGTGGGAAAAAAAGACTTCAAGTATTCTAAATTCCCAGGAAGTAAATATACGTGGAAAGACAAATTTATTTAGAAAATATTTGATGAACATGGAATCAAAGAAAGATAAAAAGTCAACATCAAAGTAAAAAGTTTCTGTAGTGAGGTGATATATTATTGTGGTTTTGATTTATATTTCCTGGATATTTAGTGAGGTTGAGCATCTCTATATATGTCTGTTGACCATCTATATATTTCCTTTGGAGAATTGGCTATTCAGGTCTTCTGCCCATTTCTTAATCAAATTATGTGTGTGTGTGTGTGTGTGTGTGTGTGTGTGTGTGTGTGTGTGTGTGTTGTGAATATATATTGTGGATATTAACTCCTTATTGACATATCATTTGTAAATATGTTCTCCCATTTAGTATGTTGTCTCTTTATTTTGTTGTATGAGTTCTTCACATATTTTGGATAATAGGTCCTTATAGAAGGTGTTGCTTACAAATTTATTTCCCCATTTGGATTGTTGTCTTTTTATCTCGTTGATGGTTTCTTTTGCTGTGCAAAAGGTTTTTAGCTTAATGGAGTCCCATTTATTTATTTTTTATTTTACTTCTCTTGCCTTTGAAGTAAAATTCATAAACATTTCTTTAAATTTAAGGTCCTTGAGCTTAGTCCCTATGTTTTATTTTATGCATTTTATTATTTCAGGTCTTATATTCAGGTCCTTAATCCATCCTGAGTTAATTTTGTTGTGTGGTGATAGACAAGAGTCTAGTTTTATTCTTTTGCAGGTATGTTTCCAGTTTACCAAGCATCATTTATTGAAAAGGCTATCTTTCTCCACCGTATGTTTTGGCTTTTTTTGTAAAAAATTATTTGCCCATATAAACGTAGGTTTAATTCTGGACTCTCGATTCTGTTCCACTGTTCCATGTGTCTGTTTTTCTGCAATACCATGCCATTTTGATTACTGTCACTTTGTACTATAATTTGAAATCAGGCATAGTGATGCCTTCAGTCTTGTTTTTTATTTTCTCCCTCTCAGATTGGTTTGGCAATTTGAGGTCTTTTGTACTTCCATACAAATCTAATGATTTTTATTCTATTTCTTTAAAAATGCCAATGGGATTTTGGTAAATAGCATTTTTTTTGTTGTTTGATGACTTGGAGTAGTTTAAGCCTATTTTTTATTCTTTATTTTCTAACATACATTTATCATTTTTTTTGTAAAATTAATACTTTGTTTTTTATCAAAAGATAGATTAAAATTAAAGATCTTTCTAGAATTATTTTAAAGAAAATAGTAAATCTATTATTAGTTTTATGATTTGCAATAATTTCCACGTGTTTACTAACAAAATAATTATACTAATATCACCTATTTTTATCAGCAGGATTTATATTTTAATTTTTATCAGAGTAAGATGACTTTTATTTTGTTTTGTATTTTAGATTATTTTATAAAATCTGTTTTTTTTGTTTGTTTTGTAAAGATAAACATAAATATAAAAATAAAACTTCCACAGTGTTCTTACATCAAGTTATCACACAGAATCTAATAAATTAATAGGGCAGTCTTCTACAGCAAGGTCATCAATTATATTCTAAAATCAACCATTAACTGACTAAGTTATTAAACACTCTGTCAGCATACTCCTGTGTGAAAATTGGAAATATTCAGAATATTTAATTAGATCAAATGTTGTTTGGGGCATATATAATAGTATAACAGTGCATAGAAAACAGTAAATGTTAAATTATTATTTGTCAATAATGAAAGAAATATTTTTTTAAAAAGTAAAAAATTCCAGTTGCAACCAAGATGAACTAGACTCCATGCTTCAAATTAGAAACCTGGGGAGTTGCCTAGTTACCTTGTAATTCAAGGAGTCCACTAGGTTTCTTTTTACATTACATGTATACTGTACTGTGTACTCTAGAACCTACAACACAGAACCTTCACAGATTATAAATCTGTTGTGATCACATTTGAGTAACAAAGAGGGATAAGAGAAAGATCTTGCAGGCATTTCCTATCTAAAAGTTTGTATCTTAAAAAAAATAAAAAATAAATAAAAGTCTGTATCTTAGGATAGTGAATATGGAAAAGGTACACTCAAAATTGAAAAAAAAATAAGTAAGCACTTTGGGAAGACAAAATACAGAAATAAAAAATAAAAAAAATTAACAGTATGGTCACCTCAGAAGAAACTGTTTTGAATAAAATATCTTATCGATAAGTTTGTTGGTTGCAAACTCAGATTATGAAATGGATAGGAATCCAGAATCAGATAATAATCTGGATTAAAAAAAAGGAGGCTTCTATAAATTTTATTATTATTATTATTATTATTATTATTAATTAAATAGATCATTGTTTTTATTTATTTAGTTATTTTTAATGGTGACATTGGTTAATGAAATACAATAAGTTTCAGCTGTACACTTTAACAGTAAGTCATATGTATATATACACACACACACACACACACACACACACACACACACACACACACACACTGTAAGTTCACCTCCAACAGTTAAATTTCTCTTTGTCTATAGATTTTAAACCTTCTAACTGCCCTGGTCTGAAGGTCCTGGGAGAACTCTCTCATCCGATACTGTCTGCTTAAATTTGGGGAAGTCTTCACCTTCAGGTCATCAGATAGTGCTGGGTCACATGTTTTCTTTAGTTGTGTTACATGAATTCAGAAGCCTATTTCCTGAAGTCTGGCAGTACAAGAGTTGATTAGCAGTATCTGATAGAAGTTTTTCCAGTAAGGTTAAAGAGAGTCTTTCTGGAGGTTCTTTTTTGATAGACGAAAACTCCAAATTGCAAGGTATTTTATTTAAGGTCTTCATCTCCTTGGAGCACACTGTGAAAAGATTGCTCTATCAGAGCATGATTATTTTTTATAGAAGCAATTAGGCCTTTACAATGTTGAAGTATATCTCATTTTATTGGTTGCAAATCAAAATAGGCAAGTACCAGATGCATTGGGCACGCTGCAACTATCTCAAACGATAAGAGTTTATAAGTTTCAAAGGGGGTGAATTTGAATTTTAGGAAGACCAACAGCTTTACTTTTGGTATTTATAGGGTTACTACAAATTTTGCCAATTGAGTCCTCATAATTTTACTTGTGCATTTGACTAAACCTGGGAATTGAGGATAGAAAGTGAAGTGAAATTGTTGTAAAACTAGCCAAACAGTACAGACTTGTTCATGCACCTACCAGCAAAACTGGTTTCTCAATCACTATGAAGATTGAGAGGGGCTCACAAGGTAGGGATAATTTTTTTCTAAAAGGACTTTTGCCACATAAGAGGCAGTAACCTGTCTACAAGGGAACACTTCAGTCTAGTGAGAAAATACACAGACAATGACTAAAACATATTTATATTAATGAAATGGGAGAAGCTATATGAAGTTCTTTTGCCAAAACTTGAATTGTTCATTAAGCAATTAAAAATCTCCTGGAGCAGTGTGAACACTTGTACTTTGGACAAGCGGGACACGTGAGATAGATACTTATTTCAGCCTTATTCACATTTTCCCACAAATATTGATTGATTTACAGACACTTTTTTTTTTATAGTGTACCAATGGTTTAATGCATGTACAGTAATTAGGAGTAAGATTTTAGAGTATATGGTAGAACTAAGTTTTTATTTGGGCAGAATCAGAACTTTCTCCTTTTATCAAACCAATGATTGTTGAATTTCCAATCTAGTTTTTCTTTTTTTGATGTTAGTTGTTGAGCTTCTGTAGCCAGTTTTTCTAAGTCATCATTTGAGGAAATACTCCTTTGAACCATGACAGAAATTTGACTTCTGTTAGTTTCCATAAGGTCAGCATTCTTTGTGGAAGTGTTAGCAAGGTGATTTCTCTGCTTCTAGAGATCATAGTTTAGAATATTTTAGGAGCTTAATAATATCTAAAGCAGAAGGTAAACGTATAGCATCCAATAATGTTTAAACACACTGAATATCTTAAATTTTATTTCCACTATAAGTAAGGAAACCATGTTACTTCCAAAGCATTCCAAAAGCATGAGCTACTCTGAAAGCATATTTACAGTATAAATATTGGTGTTTTGTCTTTGGCCAGGATGATGATTCATGTGAGCCTCTATAATTGGGCCAGTTAGGCCATAATAGCCAAAGGTAAAGATGCCACTTCAGTTATATCAAAAGGTGTTTATATTGTATGTTCAGAACAATATTTTTTATTGCCATCATTTAAATATAAACCTAGTGAAACATGAGAAGTTGACATTATTCAAAGGAATTTCCTGTACATCATGACAAGGGGTCTGGAGGTGATCCATTAGTGTTATAGTTGTGAGGGGTTTCCTGCGTAAGGTAGGGGAAAAGAGCAGCAGAGTTTATGTTATTAAAGTGTGAAAGAGTTATGTGAAGAACATTGAACAAAAAAGGATTTTATAGGAAGTAGGGCATCTGAAATAAAAAAATATTGAGTGTGATAAGAATTCAGGAAGGCTTCTACTGCATTTGGTACAAAATGGTTTAAGGGGTTCCCACAATAATTTTCTCAGTAGACTTATCCAAAGGGACAATGAAAGTAATGGCTCTAAGGCAAAGGGATGTCCCCATGCCACAGGGTCCAGCTGCTGGCTATCATGCCATATAGGTTAATGAAGGTCCTCATGCTTTCGGGTGCATACCAATTGCATTCTCTTCCTTTTTCACAAAAAAAGGAAAAATAATATTTAATAATTGGGATACCCAAGAGCAGATGGGTTCATTAAAATCTTTAAAACTTTAAAGGTCATGTAGTCCTGTTTTTTTTTTTTCCATAAAATTAAGTCAGGGTTGTTGGTTTTTAGTAAAACATACAGAGATCTGGCCACAAGAGAGAGATTTGGGATACAATTTTAGCAATATTCAAAACTTTGCAGTTGATGCTTAGTTTTGAATTTGGGGAATCTTAGGACACCATGAAGGCTATCTGGATCTAGGTGCAGCCCTTGTTATGATATCAGATGTTCTAAATATCAAACTTGGATTTGGGAAAATTGTAGTGTTTCCTTGGTGACTTTATGTTCCTTAATGACTAAAAGCTTTAACAAGCAGATGCTGTCTTTCTTTGAGGAGACAGGAGGAAGAGCAAAAAGCATGTGGTTCACATGTTGCAATAAAGTAGAATCCCTAAGGAATTTTATGTCATCCAGATTAACGTTCAGGATTTGTGGGAAATAAGAAGGGCTCTCAGCAAAACCCTAAGGAATGATTTCCAAGTGAATTGTGTTTTTTTTTTTTTTTTCCCAAGTGAAAGCCTGAAGGTATTGGCTAGTTTCATCAACTAGAACACTAAAGAATGCATGCATAAACTGGTTACAGTAAATAATTTACTTTCAGTTGGAATAAATTTAGTAGCATATGAGGGTTCAAAACAATAGAGTATTGAAGGATAATAGTGTTTTTTTGTTTCTTGGAAATCCTAAATAAACCTCCACCCTTAGCCTTGAGCTTTCTCATGGGTAGAGGAGTGTTATATCAGAACTAGTATAAGAGATAACTAGGCCCTGAGTCTTTTAATCTCCTATAATGGGCTTTATACTTTGAAGAGATTCTTTACTTATGGAATATTGATTAGTTCTAGGAAGAGGTTTTAAGGAATTTATTTGAATTTTGATAGGAGATGCACTGTGGATTCTGCCAATATCAGTTAAAGATTTTGCCCATAAAGAAGATGTTAGCTAATGCAATAAGAACAAATGATCAGTGATCCCCCATTAAGATGTAGTGCTGTAAAATATAGAGCAAATAGATGATGTTGAAGTGTGATTTAGTTCATCTATTTGGTTATTTTGATGGCTAGTGTCAAATTCTAGAATCATTTTCCTTTTTTGAAAGAAAGAAATTTTGGCATAATAATTTTCTCAGATGTCTTGGTATAATAAATGAATAGAAGTGGAGGAACTAAGGAGAAAAGCATGAGTATCTCTCAAAGGGCCCAAACAAAACAGGATAGGCTCAAGGATAGGAACCTTTGAAGTTTATTAGAGATCTCCACTATTTGAACAGATTTAGTACTCCAAGACAAGGGCTGCTTTATAACAGTGAGGTTGAGCACCAAGAGTGTGGCTCCAATGTCAAAAAGAACACAGAGAGATTCATTCTAATCTGGAGAGTGCTTTCTCCAAGCCATATAAGAAGGAGGATTGGGAAGACCCCCTGTAGTTCCTCAGAGCTCAATCATTGGTCATTAGAAAGACATTAAAAGGGCTGGTTAGAGGCTAAGGGCAGTTAAAGTTTGTGACAATTTCTTTTCCAGTGCCCTGGTTCTTTGTAATAATTGCATAAACTAAAAAGGTTTTGGTTTCATATAGTGACCTTTAATTGTTGGAGTTAAAATTAAGTATGTTAGTGTTTTTTTTTTTCTTTTTCTTTTAGATGACTTATCTAGGGTGCAAGCAAATTGATTTGCCAAATTGACCAACTCTAGGGTGGACATGGTCTTCTATTCCATCCTGGTTCTTTAACTAATAGAGAAAGATCTTAATTTAGCCAGTTAATAAACAAAGAGTTAAAAGCAACACAATTGGAATCAATGTCTGAAGAAAAACAAGGATTTTCTTTGAAGACAATTGAAGTTGATTATAATAGTCATGAACAGGATCATCAGACTTTTATGAGCAAGCTTGAATTTTGCTCCAATCAACAGGCCTTGGGAAAGCCCTAGGAATTGCTGGATGAATCACTTAATGATTACCCAAGCATGAATACATAACAAGTCAGCAGGGGTCTCTGGTTATAATTTTATACACCTTTCAGGACTTTCTCAATCAGAAGTTTTCACCAGTGCTGAGATTGGACATAACTGACAAATATGAACTAAATGATGTAATTTAGATAAACTAGGTTGATAAATTTAAGTGACTATATTGAATTTTCATGAAATCTGTGTGAATTCTTAATTACTTTGAGAAAATCTTTGGCTATAGTTTTTAGTTTATTTTTAGTCTAGAGATATAAGAAATTAGGGGTTTAGCTTTTTGATCAGAAGGCTTAATTTTAAAGAGACAGATTCGAATAGGTTCAGAGGAGAAAGTGGGAACAGGTTCAGAGGAGGAGGGCGATGGATTCAAAGGTAAAGCCTAAAATAAAGGAGTCAAGGAATAAGCATGAAGCTTGGGGAGCCATTTTGTCTTTCTTAATGTTTGTTTGCCTCAGTTAATCTTGAAGTTTTATTTTACAAAGAGGCAATTTTAGATTACTATTAACATTTGAAAATCTCAAAATACCAATTGAAATAAGAATTCCACACAGTTATGACAATTTCAGAGCTGTGGTTGTCCAATTCAGTTTTAATAAAAGTAAGTTTTGGAAGTTCAAAGTTTTTCTACAATGTCCATTTGGTATTCTAAATTATTTTTGGTTAAATCTGTTCATTTAGTTGGAAAGGTACATTAGGAGGAACCAATGAACAGCCTGCAGGTGAAATACTAGCAAAATTCTACTTTAAAAAGTTCAATTTCAAAAAGTTGGAGCAAAGGCTGAACAGTATAGTAATAATAGGAATAGTCTAGTTCCAACAAGAATGAGATTGAAGCCTGAATGGCTCAATTCCAGTGGAACAGCCTAGTTGCAAAATAATGGAACCAAAGGCTAAATGGTAAGTTCCAGTGAAGAAGCCTGGTTCTAAAAGAAATTGGACCAAAGTCTTCACTATTTCAGTAGAAACAACCCAATTGCAAAGGAATTAGACTGAAAGCCAGCAGAATTTTGGTAAAATAGCTTGATTTCAAAAGAGTCAGGCTTAAATGCCAACTGAGTACTTTCAGAACAAAAGAAGGCCTTAACCAGAAAAGGATGAAGCCTTTAAAATGCAAAGAAAACAGAAGATTGGATCTAAGAGAAAGAAAGCTTTACTGACAAACTTCAGGGTCAACAAGAAAGCAGTGAATTCAATGGGCTCTGTGGATATCATCTGTTTACTCAGCAGCCTCAGAGCTGTCAGAGTTCTCTGGATCACCATATGGCACACCAAAGAATGTTGACCTTAAACAAATAGACAGCCAGATATTTCTCCAGTAAAATGAATTTATCCAAAAAATAAGAAAAAAAAATGCAGTTTGAGACATTTGTTCTAGGTGAACCACATGCAAGTCCAGAGAAACAAAGGAGTGGATTGCTTTTTTATGGACTTGAGAGGTGCTGTTGTAAATGAAGAATTCATTGGAGGAAACTCAAAGTTTAAAGTATAGTGACTTTTCTTTAGCTGAGTTATGGCAATCTCCCATGGGCTGATCTGTTACTGAGCAAAGAGGAAATGTTTTCTTCCTTCTGCTGAGGTAGTATAGTATCACTTCCTGTCAGAGATACACAGTATGTCTCTTCTAGTGCAGTCAGTAGTGTTTTTGAGGGATATGTGTGTGTGAGAGTGTTCTCTATTCTAGCCTCCTAATTATATTTTAAATGAGGTTTTGGTTAAATTTTCACAGCAGAAATGTTTTATTTTTGATACACAAAGAAAGCTTACCAAAACACTAGAAATAGAAAAGGATATCACTGTAGTTATCAGAAAACTGGTGATGACCTTGGCTTGCTAGCAATTATCTTAGATTAAAACTGCTATTGTACCAAAATTGGCTTTATGAGTTTTAAGCAAACAAGTGGCTCCCTTATATAATAGAATTAATTTTACATAGGAAAGTTCTAAATTTTAGTTTATTATATGATTGGCATTTGAGTTTCATGTCACTGCTGCAATATGTGTCTCACCTACACAGCTGCCGAGTGAGCACATTTGATACTAAAATGTTTCTCATCCAGATTTTAAACCAAGTGTTCATTTCAATTGTTTGTACTAAAAGAGGTAAGAGTAAGAAAATACAGTCTTCCCAGATGTAATATTATGTACATGTAACATAAAGAAATAATAATATTGTTGGATGATGTAGTTTATTTCTTATAGAATATGTTAAATTAGTATTAAGCATTGAAAAGAAAATAACATAACTTACAGGTGGAAAGCAGTGTGTTATAAAATGAAAGCCACAGACATTAAACTTAGAATATGTTTGATTTTGATTTTACTCTGCTACTATTTTTTATTATGTGATATTTCTCAATCACAACTATCTTGTTCAAATAATAATAACTATAGGATTATAAGAACCAAATGTGTTAATGGACATGAAACATTTTTCAAGTTTTAGTCTCTAAGTAAATGATGCTTAACATTATTAAATATCTGCTTGTTTTCCATGAATAGGCATATTTTATTTCTGTTGTTTTAAGGTCTTATTGCCAAACCTTCAAGATGTTAATATGAGACACTCATCTATGAATAATAAGCTATGTTGTTTTACATATGACATATTCAGAATAAAATATATCAGCATGTACTGATAGTCAAAATTTTAAGTACTTAAGTACAGCCAGATCATAGCTTATTAACTATATTGCAGAACACTTGACTTTTTTAACACCTGATCTGAAGGCACTTTATGACCTTGCAGTGGTGAAATTTATCATATCAATATAAATTTTGATTCTCCAAGTGTAAATTAGAATAAAAATAAAATTCTTCTTGAAAAATGCTTAAAATAATAAAAAAAACATTGTTAAATTAGCTTTGAATAGGTAATTATACAAATTCAGACAGTATTAAAAATTCTGATTTTTCAAGTCATCTATTTTCTTCCTGTTAAATTGTGCATCTTTGCTATTATTTTAGGCCACTTTAGAATGAGTAATACTGATAATATTTCACCAAATACATTAGGCAACATTAGTAAATTGCATACGTGCAAGGTGATAACATTATTACCTTGAAAGATCAAAGTCCTTGAAGAAGACACAGTCAAAGAAAGTTTTGTTAATTGGTGGGATATGACACTCCCCATAGAAAAACTAATAATTTATCGACTTGAATGAAAGTATTGGACAAATGTTTTAAATAAATAAATAGTTAATTTTTATATATGTAAATGTCTTTTAAAATTAAAACCACATTGTTGCTATAACTCTAAGACAAAATAAAACAAAGAATATTGTGTTAATCGTAACCTTATTTTTGAAAAAAATGCTTTTTTATCTACTGTAGTCTTTATAATAAGTATATTCATAAAATAGACTTTAGGTTGCTTGAGAATTCACTTTCATGAGAATGAAAATGGCAAATAAGCAGAGCATCTTATGATATGCTCAATATGAGCATGTGACTTAAGCCTGGGCAAGCTGCATTCTTCTGGAATAATTTCAAATTAGAGATGGAGAAGTTGTCCTATTGTCTGCTTGGATTATAGAATGTAAGCATATAGGCCTGGCCTGTTAGAACTATCTTCCCTGGCATGAGGAAAGCCAACACACACTGACGAGCAAGGAGGAGAAACAGAGTGGGGAGAGACAGAGAGAATGACTGACTTTCATAACCTTTGAGTACCCAGTCCTTGAGACATTCATTTGTTCCTTCATTACTCTCCCTTGGTGAGTTCTCCTGTTTCTGTCCCAGGTATCTGAGTCAATAAATTATATTTTTATTAGAAGAAAAAAAACAAATTATAGTAGTGTTTTTACAGACAAAAGCATGAAGACACATATGATATTTGAAAGAAAAATTTATAATTTATAATAGATTTACATTTATTACAACAGAAACAATACTAAACTTTGAAAGAAAATGGATTAGAGTAAGGGGTCTGGTATTACAAAAAGCTCTAATAGTTGTCATATAAGATGTATAACTGTGTTTTCCCAGGCTTCATCAGCCTGTTTAATAGAATCTCAATAATAGAATTACAATAAATACAAAAACAAATTCTACCAGTTCTTGTCATCTATATATCTGAATAAAGTGGTATTCAATTATTTTTAGAGTGCTTTAATGGGCTGTTTCATGGGAGTTTATGAATAATCTTGTGTTGTTTCCCATTGATACTCCACTGAAAACAGATTTTCCCCACAAGATAGTCTGAGAATGACTATCTCTACTTGCAATCAGCACCTTTTCTTTGGTTCCTAAAGTATGAGAAACCTTAATGGAAAAGTTTTGAAGAGTTCTGTTGAAAATATGTATGACCTTTCCTCCTTTTCTGTTATAGTTTGATACTTAGATACCTGAGCAGTTTTCCTTAGATTTCAGTGTCAATCTATTGAGTCTTTATAAAACTAAACTTTCTGTTTTTATTTATAATTTCATTATTCAGACGGGCCTGTGGTAAACCCTGAGTAGAAAATAAATACCAACAATAGACAAGCTGCTCAGAATCATCCTTCCCTCCTAGACTCTCTGAGTCAAGCTTATTGTTTCTTATTCCTTCTTTTTATTGAATAAGTTCTCTCCCAAGATGCTTTCAGCTTCTTTGAAAGCAAGTTTGAAAGGGAAGTTTGCCACACAAGCTTGGCAGACATATTTGAATTTCCTTTAGATTTGAGATGGATCACTCATTTTGGATTCTTGGCCAAAAAAAAAAAAAGAGGTAGAAATAAAGCACCATACTAGAATATAGAAACATGCCAAATATTTTAAACATAAAAAATTTGCTTAAAATTTTCTCAGAAGATATAGAATACTTTCTAAAATAATCTTAAATTTCTTATTAGCCAAAAATTCCAATGTCTGACCAAGCAACATGTTCTGCTACCAAGTTTTCTATGGGAACGAAGACATATCAGTGTTACTTTCAGTTGAGTTACAATTTCATGCTTTATAATGTTTTGATACTAGTATCACTTATAGGAGCATTGTAAGAAAAAAAATTAAGAAATATTTATAAATATATTTTGTAAAACATAATTAAAATTTTAAATTCTATTTAGACAAGTCACTTCACTTTATGTTATCATCTTAAGCTATATAATATTGCTTTGCAAAGAAAATTGAATTAATAACAAAATGAATACTCATTGCTAAAAGGCAATTCTTAATGTACTATTAAAAAAGGGTTTATGTATCAGCAGTTCATTTGTGTACTTTAATGATAAATACAGAAAAAAGAGAAAATTATTTTTTTTATTTAATAGTGTTCTACAGTTTATAATTATATACTGCTAGCTTTAGCTCCAGAATGCAAAAACTCTCTTGTGAGGCTTAACAGCATATTTTTACCTTAAATCTCTGGTCTTGATTTTTTTCTTGAATTTCCATTACCGTGTCATTTGGTACATATTGTGCTCATTCATGTGGCTAATGGATATTACTATATTCTCAAGTACTGAATGTAAAGATAGTCTCATTTCAGTGGTTATGGATTTCTATTTGTGAGATAGTTAAAGTCATATCCTTACTTTCTAAAATCATCAGTTAAGTCATAGTTAAGTGCTGAGGTGAAATCATTTAATGGGAATTCATTCTACCACTTTTTTAAAACACAGTTTTTATGACTTTCTTGATATTTACTCACTATGATTTAAAAACAAAGACAGGGATCTGAAATCACAGTTGGCACTGTTATTGAAAGAAATGAATTTGTAAAATCAGTAAGTGAGAAAAACCTGTTATAAGATTACATCACCCTCCTCATGGAGGCTTTTCATATTCTGTATTGCTGAGGCACATGCAGACATAGAGGTAACTAAAAGCTTTGTAACCCTTTAGGCACCTCAAGGGTTATGAATAAATCATAAGCAAGATGAATAGAAAGAATGTAAATTGGTTTATCAGTCTACACATCAGTGAGCTCAGATTGGAGAATTATTCTCATTAACTAAACACTCAGCAAATACTATGGGAGCATTAATTAGGGACTGCTCAATGTACACTATAGAAGTGAATAGAAAGCTAATGTGCTGTGCTATAACCACTTCACAATAATCATGTATAGAATATATTTTGCTTTGGAAAGCTTGTGATATAGTTGTGAGGTAGCATGTTCGTAGATTATTGACAAAGAAAAATAAAAAATCTCCAAAATTTACAAGTCCAAAATTTCTCAGTAATATACTTTGACTTTTTGAGGCCACTAAACCAAAAATCTGTGTTTCCTTTTCTTCTGAAATGTTGAACAGGATTTTTATGTAATTAGAACCACTCAATTCACAGAGGAAAACTAGAGATTTATGTAACATTTATAATAAATTTGAATCATTTTCAAAATAATTAATACTGTTTTCTTCATTTTGTATATTATATAATAAAAATTAGAGGACAGAAAGCACCTTTACAGATAATTATTAAGTTAATATTATTTTTTGGCCAATGAGTATAAACAGCCAACAGAGAATTGTACTGCTTTTAAATGAGTTTTAAATTCCTTTCTGTATGAATATAGAATTTTCATAAAATTATTTTTCAAAAGTTGTTCATTGTTAGGGTTTAGCCACTCTAGAAAATAATCAATTATATTATATTTTTTTCCTTTCTCTATGTGATAGGTGAACCTGTACGTTATTAAAAAGACACATATACACACATACATGCCACTGCTGCCACCACCACCACCAGATCTCTGTCTCTCTCAGGCATAGGTAAATGATATGTTATCTGTTTTTAAGAAGCAGAAGACAAAGCACATATATAAATAGCAAAAAAAGGAGCATTCAAAGTTTATTAAAGTAGTATTTTTTTAACAAACAGTAAATTAATTATCATAAGAAAAAGTGGGTTACCTTACACTTTATTACCTTACTCTTAATTTAAATCGCACTAATTTTATTTTAAACTACATATGAAATTGCCAAAATATTTTCAATATCTAAAAGTCTTAATCTGCCTCTACTGGGGAGACATTTCTGTGGCCATATAACAGACTTTCTTTTTTAAGTCTTGTAATCATCACTCAAGATTCTCTGGACTTATCTTCAACATTTTCTTTCCCTTTTAATGGGAAGACCATATGGAGGTCCACCTGATTCTGCTCTCTGGTGCTCATACTCTGTACAATCCTCTCCTCTTGATTATGGATGGGAAGTGTGATTTACTTCTAGCTAATAGAATATGGCTAAGGTGAAAAGATTATGCAGATGTAATTAAGACCCCAAATCAGTTGATGTTAATTTAATCAAAAAGGACATCTTCCCCAGTGGGCCTGACCTAATCAAGTAAAAGCCATAGAAAGAAGGACAGGGATCTCCTTAAGGTAAAAGACTCTTCCTGCTGGATCAATTGCCCATGTTAAAAGAGTCCATATGACTAGTAACTGAAGGAAATGTGGGTGCCTTCCAGCTCACAGCCAGCAAAAAACCAGGGTCCTCAATCACATAGCCACAAAGAAATTAATTCTGCCAACAAAATAAATTAGTACATTCTTCTCTAGTCTAGCGTCCAATCATCTTATGATGATTGAGAATGCAACACATCAACTTCTTGATTGCAGCCTCATGAGACTCTGAGCAAAAGATCCAGCAAACTGTATCTGGACTTCTAACTCATGAAAATTGTGTTATAATTAATCTGCTTTGTTTTTAGCCACTAAATTTGTGGTAATTTCTTATAGAGCAATAGAAAAATAATATGTTTTTCCTCCTTGGTGCCAGCCATCATGACAATCTGTTTATTCTTTCCAGTTTAATTAAAATTTGCCAGAAGTATTAGAACCTCAGAATACAAGCCATTTCTTTTTAGCAATTTCTGAAGGAAAGTTATCTTGTCTGGTGAACTCTTTTGTGTTTCCTCCTTTATGACTCCATGACAAATTTTGATAATTACTTTCTCTTTTTCTCACCACCATCAAAAAAAATGAAAATCAGTAGCTTCCTTTTGCACTCTTATTGAGTTCATTAATAAACAAATTCTTTACACTGATCTACAATTTTTGTAGATTTCTTCTTTGCATTTTTCTGATGTAATCCTGTTTTTAAATAGGTATTTTTCAATATTGATTTGTTGTGTTTATTTTTCTTTAATTTCCCAAAGAGAATAAAGCTTTTTCTTCAAGTGATCTTCAAATCATGTGTACACAGAATGAGTAAAAAAACATCATAAACTTGCATGACTTCTATAGAAGTCACTGTCAAATGAAATGTAATAAGATTGAAAAAGACAATCTGATCTTGAATTGTTATTAGGAAAATATTTTTTTAATTATTGTCATACTAGGAATGAGGCTCCTGTTCTCTCAGCCTGAGTGGAGTCTTAGCAAAACTTGTTTAAGTAGTTCCAACTATTATCTGCTGGTTCTGTTCCAGTCATTTTTTCTTTTCTCTTCTTCAACTCATCTTATTTACAATGTAAAATTATCTCATACTGTCTCCCTTTCTGTTAATCTGCTTATATTCTCTCAAATTTTATTTAGTGAAAACAACAAAAAAATACAATCATGCCTTTAGAAATGATTAGATGATTAAAAAGTTCTATTTGTATTGATGTTACCTTTTGATTATAAATTATGCACGGTACATTGCCCGTTATGTTCTGGAATTTTTACTTAAAACTCAGTAATCTTAAAGAAGGAGAGATTTTCAGACTCATTTACTCTGATAGAATATATAATGCACAATGAAGCAGATTCCTTTACCAAAGCTTTATTATGATGTAAAAGTCATATAATATTAACAAAATCAGTCTGATATCCAGTATTTCAGGATTTCTTATTTAAGTGAAATAAATATTAGTGAGATAAGAGAAGAAAAAGAGAGTGAAACTAAAATTTATTGAAAGCAATATATATGTCAGTATTAGCTATCTTATTGAATTCTGTTAATAAACTAGTAAAGCAGATTTATTTGGTCCATTTTGAGGCTAGAGAAACTGAAACAGACAAATTAAAGAAAGAAAGAAAGAAAGAAAGAAAGAAAGAAAGAAAGAAAGAAAGAAAGAAAGAAAGAAAGAAAAAAAAGAGAGAGAAAGAAAGAGAGAGAGAGAAAGCAAGCAAGCAAGCAAGCATATTCTATAGGTCAGGTACTGTTGTAAGCATTGCCTACTTCAAAGTCATAAAACACTATGTTAAATTAAACATTTGAATCTAAGTCTAATTATAAAAGTCTATGTCTTTTTTCACTATGATGAATTGGTCAAGGAAAAAGAAAACATGGTTTTGAAGCAGACGAGGCTTGTTTAAAATGCTTGCTCTGTCAATTATAAGTGTGGAACCATGGTCACATTGCTTAGTTCTATTGATTTTCAGTTCCTGTTGGTCCCTGAAGTTGATGGTAGCTTTCTCTTGCTGCTTCATTGTGATAGCTAGAGAGTATGGTGTCCAAGTCTAGACCCAGCAAATGAAACTTACTGTTATTCTTACTGCCTGACAACTTAGAATGTTCTAGATCTATGTATGCTTACAATTGCAGCCCCCAAAGGTTAATAAATAATTTAATAAATGCTACCTTACAAATAATAACATTGATTATTAAAATAATGTATCCCTGCTTCCTGGAGAAATTATTTAATTGAATAATTTTATAAATAATAATTAAATGATATTATCATCCCATTTTCTTTCATGTATATTATGCAGTAAATGAGAAGCATGTTATTGTCATAATTTACCTATTTTCAAACTATCCAATTTCAGGTATTCCATACTTCTTTATTAGATAATATTTCGACCCACAAATTAAGTGACAAACAAAACCCTACATGTTTGTCTCTGGGACTTAGTATTAAGAAATGAGGTTGATTTTAGAGAAGGGGTTCAGAGGTAGATACACACAATAGCTATGAGAAAGGCAGAATGTTTTGTATAATGTTTTGTCTTGTCCAATGGGACATAAGCCAGACTGCTCTGCACTGGAAGGCAAAGTGGTGAGAGAGACAAAAGCATGGAATGTTTTCCACCTCTAACATAAGTCTATTCAGGACTCATTTTGTTGCTGACAAAAAATATTCTTCTCTCTAATTGACAAAAAAACTTGGAGAAAACCTACATTCAGATGGATAAGGCAAACTTTGTAAGATGAATTCTCATTGCCTAGATTTTTTTTGAAATATTTTTCTAAGTTAATTTGCAGTATTAACATGTTGCAAACTGGAGAATCAAATACAAGTTTGGGACTTTATATAAGTAACTACCCGAAGGACTTTTCTAGGATTCAAGTGGGAGACCATGTGTTAAATTTATACTTGACAAGGAGAAAGATATTTATTCTAAGTTTTGTCCTGTTAGTAAGTTCAAGTTCTGAAGTTTGATATCACTCACCTATAAGGTGTTAGAAGTCCTTTACATTTCTGTTTAAAGGGAACATGACTTTCAGAAACAGCATTTCTAGTCCTGCTTATATGATATGCTAAAAAGTCTCAACAACAGAAAGATGGACACTAACAAAATGGCCTGGAGTGGTGTATTATAGTGGCTCATTGCAGGTCATGTGCACCAAGGAAGCGTAATAGTTTTTCATGATAAAAAACTTTAAAAGGTGTATGAGTTTCCTAGGACTACCATAACAGAGTACCAAAAATACTGGACAATTTACAGCAGAAATGTGTTATCTCACAGTCATGGAAGCTAGAAAGCTGAAATAAAAATGTCAGCAGGGTCACATTTCTTCTGACACCTGTGGAGAATTATCTTTGCCTCTCTCAGCTTCTGGTTGCTGAGGCATTCTCTGGCTTGTGACAATATAATTCCAATCTTTCTATGGGTCTTCCTGTGGATCTTCACACAGTCTTCCTCTGTCCATGTCTCTGTCCAATTCCTCCTTTTTTTAAGGATACTAGACTAATTGGATTAGGGACCATCTTGATGACTTTATTTTAACTTGATTACCTCTGTAAAGCTCCTATTTCCAATTAAGATCGCATTCTGGGAGCCTGGGGATTAGGGCTTAAATATATCTTTTTGGGGGATAGTCTTCTCAAGACTGCTCTCTGTGGAGAGAGGAGTTAACTTTACTAAGCTAAGACCTTTGCTTTCAATTTTGGAGGAAATGCTTGTGCCATGTAGTAAGAGTAGTGAGAAGGTAGTAGTAATCTCTTTCTCCCTTGTAAATAGAAGAGGCTGAGGGGAACTTAAGAGGGAGGCCACAGACAGATCAGTCCAGATGCTTCTTCTGTGGGAGCTCCAGGCTCCTCACCTGCAGAGCTCTGTGGGTGCTGTGACATTGGTTAGTGGGTGGGTAGAGTTCCTGACTAAACATATCTAATAAATCTCCTAGGAGAGAGATCTCAGAAGAAACTAGGAGTCTCCAATCCTTGGGTCATTGTGATTTCTTTCTTCAGTTTAAATAAATATTTGTATTTGTACCTAATTTTGTATACATAATTTTGTATTATTTTTCTGAAAGTGTATTTCCTAATTTATATAAGCTTTAGGTACTACAAACCTGGATCCATCTCTAAGAGGAGACCCCCTGAAATTATAAATATTAGGGAGTTGTTCCTCAGGAAAGTAATTTTCATCAAGGGCAAATTGGAACTAGTTATTCTCCTGTCTATAGTGTCTCAATTGCCTTCCCTGGCCTATAGTATGAAGTGTTAACTCCTACACACACTGATTGCACAGGGCCTCCCTACCGGGTCTCTCTAGGCTATCTACATCTTTCATTCTCCCAATCATGTACCTGCCTGTGCAGTACTTGTCCAGCCTCCAAACTGTGCTCTCCCTCAGCCCTTTTACCCTGATCTGCTTTTCATTATCTGCTCATGATTAAAACCAAGGTCCAGAACATTTTCCTTTAGAAACCTTTTCTGGTTGTCCCAGAATGGTATTGGGGATCTTATTGTGTGCTGCTATCAGGGCCACTAACTCCTGCTACGTCATTCCTGTCTCACTCTGTGCACCCCACAGACATCAAACCAGGCCAAAGACCGTGCATAACAAATGAGAGGTGAAATGGCTATTTTCTAAATAAACGTAAGGTGACAGACTAGATTTTCTGATAATGACTACAGTGTTTAGCAACAACCATTTCTCACAGTTTTAATGACTTTTCTTTACTTACTTTCTTTCCTTACTCCCCTGAGTAAGCTACTCTGTTTTAGCTTGCCCTTATCTTAGGTTTTATCTATGATCAATACCATCAAAATCCATGAGCTCTTTCTACTCTTACTCAAATTATAACCCAAAATTAAATTCTTAAATTTAATCTTCAAGTTAGTCTTTTTTTGCTTACTAGCAAGGATCTGTGCTCTTTATTTCCCACTGTTACATGGTATGAATTCATCTATTAAAAGCTCATCTTGGTTCTTTTCTAAAAGAAAAACATAACTAAAACAAATAGTCATTCTAAAAGCAAATATATATTTATATATTTGACTATTATACCTATCTATCTCTGTTCATTAATTTAGATAATTGAGTTTACATATGTGATAACTTTATCTACATATTACATTTATACTTCACATGTCATCTAATAGGACATTTCATTAAATGATTATTAATTTATTTGTAATTCTGATTATTTGTATATGATTGATGGTATCATTTCCATATGTATTTATTATAAAAAATCCTTAGAAGAATAAAATTGGATCCTTCAAGGAAATAACCCCACTACATCTTTTTATACTATTTTGATGATACAATTAGAAGCTAAATACAATATTTTCAGTGAAGCTTTAACAGGAAAGCATATTTTGGAACCATTCTTCAGTAAAAGAGTATGTTATTAGTACCACATAACACACAAAATGCAAATCACTTTTATATTTTTTTGTTATTTCTTAATGTTAGTGACTGTATAACATTAAGAGAGAAAGAGAGAAAGAATCCCTAAAGAGGGAAAATGATGTGAAAATAATTCATACCTATTCTGTTGCTGAGTCTGTTGCCTCCTGGCCTCCCAAGGCTTATATGACAGAATTGCAGGATCTGGGTCCACAGCTGATTCATGATAACATTTCATATTTTGTATCAAGTCCCACATGGCGAATAAAAGACTTTCTATTGATCCCAATTTACTTTCTCCTGGATGTTTTGAATCATCAGTTAGTGCTTATCATTTCCACCTCAATATACTCATAGTGACCTTTTATTTGAAAGTTATTCTTTTCAAATTAAGTAATGATAATTTACTGGTAAAGTACTTATTTACATTTTTCAGCCCCTGGTTTTGAATGATTTTTTAAAATTTGAATTTTTGTCATTCTAATTGGAAGTAGACAGTGCCAATAACTCATTTTACATCTTTACCTAAATCCAACTTAACCATCCATTATTAATGATGTTTAACAGTGAAAATTGTTATTTATTTAATGTTCCTTCTTTCTTTTTTTTACTTATATCATTAACATGTCTTTTTGTGTTAATACGTATCATTCACATCTTCGCATCACAAAACTCTCACTTACATAAATGTATGTAACTAAATTGGCAAAGCTTTACAGAATATATAGTACAGTAACATATGACTGTTAGACTATTACACAGATACGAATCTGAACATGTTAATTATCATCTTCAAAGTCTATAAAAATGATAAATAACAAGATAGATTAAATGAAAATTAATACCAATATATCTAATTCAGTGATTTTTTTTTGTATTAATTATTTTTTTGTTTTGCTTTTATTCCTTTCTAAAGATTATATTACCTCTATGTCGCTTTTTAAAAAATGAAATAAATCAATTAAGTGTAAATAAATAAATCAATTAATTAATTTATTAAGATGCACAATAAACTTTTTGATAACTTTTTAAAAGTTTAAAAATTTTATGATTGCTACTTTGAGTATAAGAAGACCAGACTAAATCATTATGATAATATGCTGTATAGGCCATCTGCAAACACATGATGATGCCAATTTGATCGACAATATTTTCAGAGAACTTGTGTTTATAACTAAGGAAGCTGATAGAAGACAGTGAGATAGTGTTACCCAAGGCACAAACAGAAGTCTCCCATGAAAATTGAGAGCTACTGTATTTCTTTTTAGATCTTAACTTCCATTTAAAGAATGAAATAGCTTACAAACAAACAACTGCAACATAGGTGATTATTTGGCATCAACCTAATTATAGCAGAAGTACAAATGCAATTACTGCCTAGCAGTGCTCAAGAAAGAGGTGGTTGTTGAAATGATTCAGGATGGGCACATTGATGCACATGCCTGCACACACACGGACACACACACACATTCAATTAGTAACAGAAAACAAACAAAAGTTCTTTTTGGAATCTTAGACCTCTAAAAATATATTGGCTCCATTTTGAAAAATTCTAATGAGTGTAAGTAAAATATCACTAAATATTATAAAATTTAAGACCATAGCATGGAATTTTAAAATTATTTAATCAAACTATGTTTGAAAATGGCACTTTGATGATACAGATCGCTTTGGCATTGACAGACTTGGAAGAACTGGTTAGCACAGGCTCTGTTCATCATTTCTTGTTGGCTCTTAATTCCAATTCTTTGAGCTAAAAATTTTCAGCTTGTTAAATCTCTATTGCTCTTTATGCTCCTCTTGCAAAAACGTTTATTGTCTAATGAGAAAGTAGATTCAATATGTATTTTATATACAACTCTAGCTTCTACAGTATACATTTACTCCCTGCTTACCTTTACTATTGATTTAATGTAAATCATGATTTATTATGATTTATTATGCATGGATTAATTTTGCATACTAGAAGCAGTGAACAATATGGGGGTATCTTATGCCTAGGTGAGACAAATATGCAGAGATGGATTTTATATTTTCCTGTGCCAGTTAAATATTTAGCTAGTATGACTGTTTACTTGCTTGTTTGTTTTCAGTTAACCACTTACTTGAGCAAGAATATTATATTAGTTAACTTGGGTTGCCATGATAGAATACCACAGTCTGGATGGCTTAAACAGAATTTTATTACCTCACAGTTCTGGAGCTGAAAGTTCAAGATCAAGGTGCCAGCAGGGTTGGTTTCTGGTGAGGACTCATCCTAGCTTGCTGATAACCATCTTTTTGCTGTTCCCTCACATGACTTTTTTTTTTTATGTATGCCCTGAAAGAGTGATTTCTGGTGTCTCTTCCTCTTTTTATAAAGGTATGGGTCCAATAGGATTAGAGCTTCACCCTTACTGCTTCTTTTAATCTAAATTATCTCCCTAAAGGCCCTGTCTCCAAATATAATAACATTGGAGATTAGGGCTTCAATATATTAATCTTGAGGAGGGGAGGGACAATTTAGTCTATAACATATTGTTTTTTATATGTAAAACAATAAAGTACTGCCTTTAGGTAATCCAATAAATGAATCTATTTCCCAGGAAGCTGACTCTGAAATTATCTGCATGACAGAATTTTACTAGGGTGAATTTTTTGAGTAAGACCCAAAGAAGAAAAGAGGTCTAAGTTACAATATAATCAACCCCATTGTTAGGGAAACATAACCAATTAACTCAATCAAATTATACTTTAATGTTATTATGATCCCATGGTAAGAAAATGCAATGTAAAGTCTAGAGCAAGCCCAAATAAAAAAATTATAGCATGTACCCCTGTGATATTGAAGCAACATCATTCTGTCTACAGAACAGAATTATATATTTTAAAAAAGCAGTCTGGCATGCTAATGGACCTAAACACAGGGCATTAAATAACCTTGCAACCAGAACTACCCATGATGAGTTTAATTATAGTAGATGTACTGAGTCATAAGATAATTTGCATCCTACAACTATCCATATAACAATGAAAGAGGTACCTCTTGCTAAGGAATGGGCAGAGCCAAAGTAAGATGCATTAGTAAATGACCCAGGCTCCATGTCCCTTAGCCCTGTACCAAAATTCTGCTTTATGGGAGGGGTGTCCCTGAAGGTTAATGATGAATAAGAAACAACCAATTTTGTTCACAGATTGATTACTTGGTCATGAACATAAACTGAAAATAGAAAGATAATGCATTTGATTGAGCCCTACCCAGAGGTGTCCTGGTAGAGAGTGGAGAATAGAAATCTGCCAGAGGACAGTATGCCAAAGCCTTTCATTCACTATTTGAAGATGGTGAAGTGATGTGAGATAGGGACATATGCATACACATGGTTTCTCTTGCTAGTTGAGAACCTAGAAGGAGAAATTGAAAGATCGATGACAAGTAGATCTGAGAATGATCTTTGCAGATGAATTGCTCAGAACAGGCACAAAATATGAGATACTCACCTCATAGGACTCTTCCCCAGAGAAAATTATTTTAATAGAGATGCTTGTTAATCTGGTAGAAAGAAAAATAATAGGAAAAGACCACATAAAGTTTATATATAAATATTCTGTTCTCTGTTTCTGTTCAGTATTATGAAATCAATTTATGTACAGTGCTGGCATGGGTAGAAGCTATGCTTGGGTTCAACAACATAGACTTTTTTTCAACAAAACTGGTCTGGCCACTTCTCACTCTAAGTGCCACCAGCAGAGGCCTGCAGAGTTTTTAATGTATTACAACTCCCTGGGAGTAGCCAGTTTCCTGGGAGTATTTGCTACATTGGACAACTTTCATCCCATCTCATAGGAGACAGTGATTGTCTCATGGGAAATATATGATGTTAAGATTTATTATTTCTTTCTTTGTTCATAATGTCTCTGCCAACCTTATTTCTGACCAAGAATTTGTATTACAGAAAAAGGAGCATGTAAGAGTTTCTTCCATTGAATTCATTCATATTATTGCAAAATCATACCACTCACAAGCTGCTGGCCTGATAAATATGGAATGTGAACTATCAGTGGCTCAATCATGGCACCTTCTGAGAAATTGTATATGGCAGTTTGGATCCTTTATGAAACCATCTCTGAGAGACAGATTGTTTAATGTCTAATATGCTTCTCAGTGAAGACACTTTGTCTTGATAACTGTAAAAAAGAAGAAAAGAAACATGGCTGGGTAGGGAAAGAAATTTCAGATTGTGATTCAGACCTGATTGTCTCAGTAATCATATAGGAAATTCTGGAGCTGAAAATGTCTAGGTTGTTTCATGTTGGGCCAAAATAACTAGAATTTTTAAAGTCCATCTCAGTCAGCTATTGAATATAAACTATACAGGAATGAGGCAGCTCTCCAGAACTAGGACAATCCCTGAAGTGGCTGACTGGAGGAGACTCTCAGCTGATAACACTCTAGTACTGGGGTAGCAAATTTTCCCTGAAAGGGGAACTTATTAGTGTATCTCCATGTCTACCAATATCTACTCTTCAAGTCTGAAATAAGAGCCTAAAGGATGCAGCATTTGCTTTAAGTATGCCAACAACATATGGTGCTATTTCTACCCCATCTCTAGAATAGAAGAGTGCAGGACCTGGGGTGCTGGAGGAGGGTTAATATTGCCTCCCTTACTATTTCACCTTCCAGCCTCTGAATTTTTGCTTCCTAATCCACTTTTAGGTTTGATGGCTTTGGAAGTCTTGGTTTCCAAAGAAAATCACTTCCATAAAGAAAGACAATATGTAGTAGAAAACTGAGATGCTCTTCAGGATATTTGGGATACTATGAAGGCAGGCAGAGAAAAGAGTTACTCTGTTTTTTAAGGTGATTTATCTCACTCACCAAGAGTAAACAAGGTTGCTTAAATATATTTGGTGTAATGGGACTACCCCTAGAAACCAGGTGTCCCAGAGCACTCCATAGAATTTCTGTGACCAAAAGTAAATGCCAATATCTTGACAAATACAAGACCACAGAGGACTCAAGTACACCAGGAATGAAAATTTGTATCACACTCCTGGTATAGAACGTCAGTTAGTCAAGGTATTGGCAGAAGAAAAGGGAGACATAAAATAAATAATTGAAGGAGAAAGTTACAATATTCAGCTTTGGTCTAGTGATCATTTATAGAGGCTGATTGTAGCAGCCTGGATACTTCTAGTTATTTTTTTTCTACCTTTAAATATTCTATTAGTGCTTAATTGGAGTCTAACCTCATAACTTAGATTTCAAATGAAGTATAACAATATTTATATCATATTGTGATACACAATGGCTAATGACACTTTGTGGCTTCTATATTTGGGATGAGATTTTCTTCATGTGAATGAAAGAATACTGAATGGAAAAATGTTTGAGTTTTTCTAGTCATTATCCATTTTTCTATCCCAGATATGTCCTCTGTCCTCCTTTGTCCTGTTCTGTCACCTACAAGACTCGCTGTTAAGTTTTTCATCACCCTGGATCCCTTGCAGTAGGAAAGAGTACTGGAAAAGAGTACTGGGAATCATAAACATACCATCAGAAGTTGGAATAAAATGGAAGTCAGAGTATTTCTTCTCTTCTTTCTCTATACTGTAGTGTCAAATATCTGTTCTCTTTAGATATTTTAGCACATATTTTTTTAATTTTCCATAATCTTGACCATATTCTATCACTTATAGACTCAATATTTAAACTATCTAGGGTGAATTCTGTTTCCTGAAACTCTGGTACATATGTTTGAATTAATGATATCCACATAGTCTACCAAAAACAGTCCCTTTTAAATCAACTAAGCTTTTTACTTTATGCCCAAGTATCTATTGGCTTTATTTAGGCATGGTCATGCTGTTGGTGATTTAGTATAGTGACATGTTTGTAGATTTGTCTGAGAGTGTCACCATACAAGTTAATCAAAGTCAATCATTTGTTCCTGCTTAACTTGGCGTTGTCATTAGTACAGTGCTTCAATCAATAGTCAACATTCTTGAAAGAAGCTATCTACAACTTAAAATCTTTGGAAATGAGTCTATTAATAGAATAGGAAGGGGAGGCAAAGGAAGTGCCATATGACAAGCAATACCCTCAAAATGACCCCATAAAATAATCTATTGTGATCTCAATTTCATAGATAGGAAATGGCCTCAGAGGCTTGAAGTGATGTACTCGGGCCCACACAGTCTGTAAGAGACACCAGATAGTAAATGCTACCTGTGATGGAATTTACCTGGAAATCCTTAAATACTATTTCTGCCATTTCTATTTCATGTTAGATTTAAGGCTTTGTGCCTCCTCTATTTTCTGATTTACAAGTCAAGGAGTATAAATCTGAGTGGTCTTTCATTGATTGAATTGACCTCTTTGCATAACTGTTTCAGCTCAATTCAGTCTGAAATCTCATATATTTAGTATTGATAGTTTAAATACCTGAGGCCAGTACTGACAGATAAATATTCAGTAAAAAATCTTTCTTGAAAATAAATGTGTATTTGACAGATTACAGGGACAGGGGGATAAAACTGATTAAATAATAATAAAATAACACTGCTTTTGTAACCAAGCTACAGCAAGTATGTGGGATTTATAAACTCTTGTGTCATCATTCATTTTTATTAAATGTATTGGCTGCCACCTCAGGGTCCTATCTACTCCTTACAAAGTTATTATTTCTTTATTCTGGTTGACAGGAGAGTGATTAAATCTGCTTGTAAAAATCTAAATAACATCAGTAATATTGGTTGGTCATGTTATTTTGAACCCGTCTAGAGCATTTTTCCACAGCTAAAGTCTGTAAATAAAATTTTAAGGAGTAAACCTAGGTTGATATTTTTAGCCAGTAGATATATCATGTTAGTTTAAGAGTGAAGAATAAAAACTGTTAAGTCTAAAGTAGTTCATGTGGTATTCTTGTGTAATTGCTTTTCATTTAAATTTGAAATTTGTTTTTATTAAAGATCTGGCAATCATTTAAAAAATATTTTTATTAAAATACAGCTAAAATACACAATTGTATTAGTTTCAGGTATACACCATAGTTATTCAACATTTACATACCTAAAGAAATGATCACCATGATAATTTCAGCAACCATCTGACACCAAATAACACTATCACAATATTGTTGACCATATTCCCTATTCTGTAAACCATGTTCCCATAGCTTATTTGTCTTACCTTGGAAGTTTGAACCTCATATTCTCTATCTTTTATCTCCTTTTTTAAAAATTTTTCAATTAGAGTTGACAATTAATATTAATTTATACTAGTTTCAAGTGTTGAGTATTGTGTTTAGATACTTACATAAATAACGAAATGATCCTCCTGACTAATCTAGTACACATCTGGCAATATATATATAGTTATTACCATATTATTAAATATATTCCATATGCTTTACATCTACATGACTATTTTGTAATGACTAATTTGTACTTCTTAATCCCTTCACTTTTTTTACTCCACCTTCTGACCCTGTTCTACTAGGCAACCATCAGTCCGTTCCCTGAATCTATGGATCTGTTTTATCGGTTATTTTGTTATTTAGATTCTACATATAAGTGAGATCATATGGTATGTGTCATTTTCTGTCTGACTTATTTCACTTAGTATAATACTTTCTAGGGCCAGCTATGTTGTTGTAAAAAAATTCATTCTATTTTATGGACGACTAATATTCCAGTGTATTTGTACCTCTTCTTCTTTATCCAATTGTCTATTGATGGGCATTTAGGTTGCTTTCATATCTCGGCTGCTGTAAATGCTGAAATGAACAGAAGAGTGCATAATCTTTTAAAATTATTGTTTTGGATTTCTTCAGATAAATATCAAGAGTTGGAATTGATGGGTCATATGGTAGTTCCATTTTTAATTTTTTGAAAATCTCCACACTGTTTTCCATAGTGGCTACACAAATTTGCAATCCACCAACACTGCACAAGGTTTACCTTTTTATCTACATCTTTGCTAAAACGTGTTTGTTGATTTATTGATAATGGCTATTCTGACAGGTGTGAGATGATAACTAATTATGCTCTTAATTTGCAATTCTCTGATAATGACATTGAATATCTTTGTATATGCCTATTGGTCATTTGCATATTCTCTTTAGAGAAATGCCTATTGAGTTCTAATGTCCATTTTTTAATTGAATTGTTAGTTTATTGAGTGTTGAGATTTATGAGCACTTTATAAATTTTGGATACTAACCCCTTATCAGTTGTATAATTGGGAGATATCTTCTCCCATTCATTAAGTAGTGTTTACATTTTGTTGATGTTTTTTCTTTACTATGAAAAAAAAACATTTTAATTTGTTGTAGTCTCATTTTTTTTTAAATTTTCCTTGCCTGAGTTGACACATACAAAAAAAAAGGTATCACAAAGAATAATGTCAGAGTTTGCTGCCTGTTTTCTTTTAGGAGTTTTATGCTTTCCGGGATTTATTTAAGTATTTAATACAGTTTTAATTTATTTTTGTATATGGTGTAAGAAGTTGGTATAGTTTCAGTTTTTGCATACATCTATCATTTTTCCAACACCATTTATTGACTAGACTGCCTTTATTTCATTGTATATTCTGGCCTCTTTTGTCATAGATGAACATAAAAGTGTGGGCTTATTAATGGGCTCTCTATTCTGTTCAGTTGATCTATGTGTCTGTTTTTATGCCAATACTACACTGTTTTAATTACTTTAGTCTTCTAGTATAGTTTGATACGAGGTATGTTGATACCTCCAACTCCATTCTTCTTTCTCAAGATTGCTGAGGCTCTTCAAGGTATTTTTTGGATCCATGTAAATTTTGGAGTATTTGAGTTCTGTGAAAAATGCCATTGGTATTTTGATAGGGATTGCATTGAATTTATAGATTACTTGGGTAGTACAAATATTTTAACTATGTTAATTTTCCTATCAATGCAATATATGCTTCCATTCATTTGTATCTTGTTCAATTTTTTTCTTCAATGTCTTGTAATTTTCAGAGTATAAGTCTTTTACCTCTTTGGTTACATTTATGCTTAGGTTTTTTTATGCAATTATAAATGAGATTGCTGTCTTAATTTCTCTTTCTGATAATTTATTATTTACATATAGAAATGCAAGTGATTTCTGAATATTAATTTTATATCTTGCTACTGAATTCATCTATCAGTTTCAACAGCTTTTTAGTAGGATCTTTAGAGTTCTCTATAGTATCATTTCATCTACAAATAATGACAGTTTTGTCTTTTTCAATTTAGATGCTATTTATCTATCTATCTATCTATCTATCTATCTATCTATTTATTTATTTATTTATTTATTTATTTATTTATTTATTTATTTATTTATTTATTATGTTTGCTGTGGCCAGGACTTCTATTACTATGTTTGAATATTTCATGCCAATCCATTCTATCCTACAAAATATCTGTTGAGAAATCAGAACAGCTAACAATCTTACAGGGTCATCCTTGTAAGTAACTGCCTTTCTCTTGCTGCTTTTAAGATTTTTGCTTTGTCTTTAATCATTGGAATTTTGATTATGATGTGTCTTGGTGTGGGTCTCTTTGGGTTCATCTCATTTTGACCTGTCTGTGCTTCCTAAGCTTGTATGTCAATTTCCTTCACGAGATTAAGGAAGTTTTCTATCATTATTTCTTTAAATAAGTTTTCAATTCTTTTCTCTTTCTTTTATCTTTCTGGTACCTCTATGATGCAAATGTTAGTACACTTAATTTTCTCTCAGATATTTTTAAAGTATCAAGTTTTTCCTTTTTTTCTCTTTTTCCTTTTTTTTGTTTGTTTCTGTTCTGATAGGGTGGTTTCTGCTACCTTATCACTCATTAAATGTTCTGTTTCATCTAAGCTGCTAAGGATTCTTTTGTAGTATATTTTTCATTTCAGTTATTGCGGTCTTAATTTTTGACTTCCTATTATATGGTTTCTATGTCCTTTTTTATCTGCTACCTTTTTGTTGAATTTTTCACTCTGCTTCTTATGCATCCTCATTACCATTGTTTTGAAATCTATATGTAGTAGATTGCTTGCATCCATTTCATTTAGTATTTTATTTATTTATTTATTTATTTATTTATTTATTTAATTAATTTGAGTTTTCTCTTGTTCTTTTATCTGGACATTTTTTTCCTCCGTCATCTTAGCTGACTTTCTGTGTCTGTTTCTATGTATTTGGTAGATCTGCCAAGTTTTCCAGTTTTGACAGGGTTGCCTTATGTAGTAGGTATCCTGTGTAACCCAGTGGTACAGTCTCTCTATTCACCTGAGCTGGGTGCTCCAAGAATATTCCTTTTGTGTTTGTGTGTATCCCATGTTGTAGTTAAGTCTTGATTAACGTTGGCATATTGGTGGTTGAGATTGACCCTCGGGCATATTGGCTATGTGGGTGGTTTTCTGTTCTGTTTTGAAACTGCCCACTAGGTATGCTATTTCAGAAATCTATTTTAAAGGACTCCTGATCCAGGGCTATCTGTGGGCTAACAACGACTGCCTAAAGCTATGAAGAAGCTTTTGGTGGTTGGCAATTTTGGTGTGGTGGAGTCCCAGGTAGTCACCAAGGTGAGATGAGCTGAGCTCACCAGGCCAGTGAAAATTCAAAATTGGTCATGTAGGTGGAGGGCTCAACACAGGCAAAATGGCATCCACTCACCAGCTACAGATAAAGGAGGGCTCAATACAGGGACAATGGTAGCTTTCCCTCCAGTCCTCTTCCTGAATGTCTCTGCAACCTACCTCTTCAGCTGTTGTTTCTCTGCTACAGCTCAGGGTGAGTGCCTATGTCTGTGTGCATGTCCTTTAAAAGGATGTCTGTATGCATGCCCTTTAAAAGGATGCTTAAGTGTGCATGCCCTTTAAAAGGATACTTAAGTCTGTGTGCATGCCCTTTAAAAGGATGCTTAAGTGTCTAGCCTTCCTCCCACTTACCTAGATGGAAGGAATCCCTGATAATTTTTGCAGCCAAATGTTTTGGGGGCTGCTCTTTCTGGCACTGGTTCTCCAAGCTCATTGTGGGGCTGGAACCCCTGACTATTCAGGTATTCCTCTGCAGCAAAGATATTTCTCCTAATTCTGGATTGCCACACACATGTGTGGGGCTAGTCCATTTTGTGTCTCTGCCCCTTCTACCAGTCTAAAGGTGCCTTCTTCTTTATATCCTTAGTTGTAGGACTTCTGTTCATCTAGTTTTTGGATGGTTCTCTAGGTTGATTGCTCTATATTTTAGTAACAATTTTAATGAGGGAAATACAGCATACACATACGACACCATTTTAACTGGAATTCCTTTAATTTTTTAAATTAAATAATTAGGTATGTAACATGTAGCAACATATATTACATATTATACAAAAATTTATTTGAAACTTTATTTGGTTACATGGAGACATAATTTAAGATTAAATTATAGATGTTTTACCAGGGCACTTGTTTATCTCGCTGACAAGCTCAAATTTATGCATATGAACTGGCCTTGCTTCCATCTTTATGGAGTGTTCTTTGACAATATCCTGGTAAGATGACAAATGAAAAACACATAAAAAAGCTTGAAGGTTCTAATATTCTAAATTTAGATATTATAAACACTGTGAAATACCTATTTGAAAGAATTAGTTTCTTAAGTATTTGTTAAGTATTTTTATTCTTCCTATAAAAGTTTTTGAACAACTAATTTGTATTAGGCACCTAAAAATAGTATAATTTTTAAAATATTTTTCTGAGAAAGCAGGTTTAGTGCCAAGTATCCCATTTAATCTTAAAAGTTATATTGCAAAATGACCAGTATAAATTGATTATTTTTTAACCTAAATTTTCATTTTCACTGAACCTCTTCCTCACTTAGACTTTTTTCTTTTCAATAAAGACAGAACATGTAAAATATTATATTGTGTTTATCATGGTTTGTGTAGCAATCATTATGGATAATATACTTAGGTAATGCCTATTTATAATAATTACAATTGCTATCATCTATGGAGTACTTTTATTCTGCCATGAATTGATCTGAGTGTCTTATGCAGTTTTCACATAATCCCAACAACCTAAATACTCTAGATGTCTCCTTTTTATAAATTAAGAAACTAAAGTTAACACATGATAAAAAGTTTGTCTGAGGCTCCCAGGATATATTATTGATGGTGCTGGGACTTGAAGACAGAACTGACTTCAAAGTTGGTGCAGTGTAGTGAGCCCTTCATATTTCCTGCCATTTCTCATCAGAGACAACAGTGATAGCCAAAGACCCTGTTTAGCTGGAACTCCCTTTTCCACAACCTCAGAGTGATGGTGAAACCCATTCCTAAAACTGAAATCAGACTCTAATAGTTCTTTTTTTCTTTTGTCTTAGTTTTTCTCCCCACTCCCTTTGCTTATCTTAGATGACTTAGTTTCCAACTGGCCAATCAAAACACCAGAATTAGAATTAGTAAATATATATAGTTTCTCCTCACCATTATCCTATCATGGTGACTAAACTGATCCTGTTTCCCTCCTTCAGCAATTGGACAAATAAATCCTTTGACCACAAAAACTGGTGCCTCAGACTTTGGTTTCTCTGTGTGCAATGGCCATTGAACTTACCAACTTCGTTCAGTAACAATGATGGATGTTGGATCTCTAGCAGAGGAAAGCAGGAATCCCTGTTGCGGTCACTTAAAAATGGAAATTTTCACGAGAATCATCTCAAAGGAAAATGACACATGTGTAGTAAGTCATGTCTGCAGTTGTAAGCAATTTTCAAACTCTAATTTTTCAAACTCCAGTTTTTCATTTTTCTACTAACAATTTATCTACAATTTAAAACAAGTAAGATTTAGCATAATCCCTCCCCCACTATCAATATCTTCTTTAAACAAAAATTATAGTCCTAGCTTATCAGGCAATTGGAAAATATTTCATTAATTACAAGTAATTTACCAAAGTGTCAATTAAGTATTCATTTAAAAAGTAATCACTATTAATTATATTAATTATTTTAATTAAAATGCAGAAAATGTACTTTTACATGAATCTGGCATTTTAGTTTTTATTTTGAAAAGTTTCAATTATCTGGATTTTTAAAAATGAAAATAGAAAGTAAAGTGAGCGTGTGGATAAAATATTTATAGTTATCTTGCTTCTATGATCTTTGAAGATTTACTAAAGTGATTCCCCCTTATGTAGCCATTATTATTCTGTATTGTTGTGAAGCCTAGAAAATTAATTCAATATTTCTACAAAAATTGGACTGCATCAGCTTGACTGGATCATGAGATGCCAAGATGTCTGATTAAACATTTTTTTTTTGATGTGTCTGTGAGAGTATTTCCAGAAGAGATTTATATTTAAATTGGTGGGCTAAGTTCAATAGATTGTCTCCCCGCTCCCCAGTGTTGTCACTGAAGACCTAAGTAGACTAAAATCATTGAAGAAAGGAGAATTTGCTCTCCCTATCTAACTGTAGAGTTGGGGCATCTATCTTCTGCCTTCAGCACTCCTGGTTCTCAAGCTTTCAGATTCAGATTGTTATCCATCCTATTGGCCCTATCATTCAGGGCTTCAGATTTTATCATTAACTTTTCTGTCTCTAGCTTGCAGACTACAGATCTTGGGACTTCTCAGCCTCTCTAATCATGTGAGTTAACATCTTACTGTATCTCTTTTATGTTTTGACCTTAAAATGTAAATGACACAAATTCCACCAGGAAAGATCTATGCTTTGATACAGTAATAGAAATATGCAAAATAAATGTATTAGATGATCCTAATCAATCACTTATGAAAAGTAAGGAGCAAGGTGACTTAAGAATATTTTTGGAAAACTAACCAATATAATGATGTTGGTTGCTTGCTCCTAATGTCACTGGACAAAAAGAAAAAAAAAAAAAAACGAGCTCAAGGATTTATATTCCCAGCTTAAACACCACAACACAACCCTAAGGTTTCTACCTGTGTCTTAAAAAAGATCTTTATCTTTTGTACAAAGAGGGTTGAAAATGGTAAAAGTAAAATGTGATCAGCTGAATTATAATGCAAATTGAATTACAAGACTTGCTAGATATCTACTGTCTAAAATGAGAGCATCAATTAACAAAGAATGGAAGCTTAAAAATTGTGATGGAGATGTGTGGAAGCTCCTGATGAAGCTGAGTACATTGAGTTCCTAAATTCTGATAAGCCTTCTTTGCCAAGGGAAGTGGCCTCTCCATCAGCAGTGACAATGGCATCTCTACCCACAGAGATATTATCATACTTTTCATCTCATATGAGGGGATTAATCCTGTATTTCCTGAGGAAATATTAATGGCCTCTCCTGGAGCACTTGCCACAAAGTTAATTCTCACTAGAACTGCTCCCGCCCTTGCCAGCCATCTCTGCTCCTAGGACAGTAACTAGACTCAAGTCCTGGTCAGTTTCTAAAAGTGAGGTACAAAGTACAACCTATGAGGATGTGGGCTATATGCCAAAAGAACTGCTTGAGTTTTCTAATTTATACAGATTGATATCTGGGGAACACTTATAGAAATGAATATTAATGGTGTAGAACACTGATGGAAAGAATATAGTGTTGGACCAAACAACCAGTGATATGGATGCACTAAACAGAAATTCTGCATTTAATGTAGCTTGATGAGTTAGAAAAGGCTCTAAAATGTGTTTGGCTGAAATATAAACCAAAAAATGGCCCACTGTGAGAGAATTTGAGATGTCCTATGCCCCTTTGTTTGATGTAGAAAAGGGCATTCAAAGCTTATAGAGATTGGAATGTTGGAGTGGATTTTCATTTAAGAAACACTCACCCATACTGGGAGTACCCATAAGACATACCATTCACCACAACCAATTTGTGAGGAGAACTCTAGCATCTTTGAAGAGCTCCATAATTGCTCTTCTCTAGAGGTTAGACTTTATAATGAGAACTGTAGCCACTCAGCTGGGAAACACAAATGCAAGTTACTATAATGGAGAAGAGTAAAAGTAGTAATCAGAATAGTCTCACTTCAGCAAACCCATGACACTGGCTAGTTGATCATGGTATTCCTAGAAGAGAGTAGACAGGACACCTGCTAAATTCTTACTTGAGCTTTAGAAACAGAAAAATTCTAGGTCATATAATTATAAAAAAACATAGAGTCATGGTCCCTGGATCAATTCCCAGATTGGAACCAATTTTTTAGACCCAGAACCCCTTGCATGAAGGGAAGGCTGGGTCTCCTTGAGAAGATTCCTGGTATACTCCTAAAAAATTTAGACTGTTAATTTTTCTATTAGCCTTCTCCAAAGGGACCTAATAATATTTTACCAGGGTAAATATACATTAGGGCAAAGGAAATAATCAGACATTATGGGGACTACAGACCACTGGCATTCTTTTCTTTTCTTTCTCGCTAATTCATTCAATTTGCCAAGTTCATTTATGCTACATATTTTTAATTAGGACAAAATTCACATAACGTTTAATAAAACACTTTAAAAGGGACAATTTAGTGAGTAACATTTAATACATTCACTATGATGTGCACACAATGTCTATCAACTTCAAACATTTATATCACCCCCCAAAAGAACCCCAGTACCCTCTGAGAAGTTTGTCCCTATTTCTCTCTCTCCTCATCCCCTCACAACTACCAATCTGCATGCTGTCTGTATGGGTTTACCTATTCTGAATATTTTATATAAATGAAAGAAAGCAATATGTGCTGTTTTGTGTCTGCCTTCTTTCACTTAGCATAATGTTTTTGAAGTTTGTCACATTGTAGCATATATCAATACTACATTTTTATGGCTGAATGATATTTCATTGTATGTATATAGTACATACTCATTTAATATCATTGATAGATTCTGCAACCTTAAGTAAAACTATATATAACACCACCAATTTTACCATAGGCTAATGATATAAAGTTTCTATAGCACCTCATTAATGCTATATCAGAACAGTGTCGATTAAATCATTATTCAGGTACCTGCTGTATACCACAATTTGTTATCCTTTCATCCATTGATACACATTTGAGTTGTTTTCATCTTTTGACTATTGTGAATAGTATTGCTCTGAATATGCATGCACATGTATTTGTTTGAGTACCAGTTTTCATTTCTTATGGGTGTATACCTAGGACTGAAATGTCTGGGTCATATGGTAATTATTTTTAACATTTTTAGGAGCCACCATCTGTTTTCTATGTTGGCTTCACCATTTTACATTTCCACCATTTCAACTTTTCCACATTCTTGCCAACATTGCATATTTTCCATTGCTCTGAGCTGGAGTAATCTTCCAATACTAAGCTGGACTGCTTACAGCTTTGCCTTTGCCATTACCCACTGCTTTTGCAGCACTAACAGACCTGCCAGAAGCATAAGCCTAGAGACCTCTCTTGTCTTTTCTGGGCACATATCCCGTGCTGGGCATTCACATTGCACCTCCTCTTTCCCTGGTTGTTCTGAGTCCTTACGCCTGCAAAAGATTTTCTTCTCTGACACTTCCTTCTCATACTTAAGTCTATTTGATTTTTGCCTAGTCTGCTGTCCCTTGCCCAAAGTGAGAATGAGTGCCATATGTCTCTAAAAATTTTAATAGCACTAAGGCCATTGCCTGGAAAGCTGCTACAGTCTAAGAAAATAGGGAGGAAAAACAAAGATCTGCATCTGTGCCTGTCCCTAAAGAAACCACAGAAAGGTCAAAAGAAAGTATTTTAAGAATAAGTATTTTAAGAATCACAATATTTTAAGAAAAAAGTTCATATTAACTTCTAATACCAGCAAGTAAGACCAGAAACATGGTTACTCTATGCATAGCTGCAGCCACTACCATTGACTGAAGAAATGAGAGATTGTAGACAGGTGAACAGAAATGCCATACTGTCTTAGCAAAATAACCTATTTTTTGTTATTAATCAGTCCTCTGGATATTGTAAATTTTGAATTAGAGTCCAGAGTTTGAGAAAGTTGATTCTAAAATTGTTAGGTGTAAAAATTTCTTTCTTATCCTTAAAAATTATTCTTTGCTTTTAGACTTTAAAATTAACTCAAGCTAAACTGAATTATTACTCTGTCACACAAGTCAGGACTTTCTTGGTCTTGCCCATCTCAGTGAATGGTGTAACTCTATTTTTTATGTTTTTATTTTTCTCTATTCTATTGGAATATAAGGTATACAAGATCAAGATTTCTGTCGAGTTTATTTCTATATACTTTATATTTAAAAATATAGGATATACACTCAAATGTTGAGTAGATGTTAAATTATCATTTTTCACATAGTTCTACTTGGATTACTTAGTATAAATAAATCATTCTAGTTTATTTGTGTCATTACATTCTTATTACAATTTGCCTTATTCAGATATTGTTTATGTCTTTATGTAACTGTGATACTAGCCAATAAATGTCTTGAGAATAAGATTTTGTTTACCTACTACAATACCTTGTTAGAAATAAATGCCCAGCTACTGTTAAAAGTTTTTACAGTATCCAGATGGATTCTAAAAGAACAACAAGGAGAGCCATGAGTCTGCCTTAGATAAGTATACTTGTCCTCTAGATTAGCAGTCCCCAACCTTTTTGGCATCAAGGTGCGGTACTCTTATGAGAATCTAATGCCCGATAATCTGAGGTAGAGCAGAGGTGGTAATGCTGTTGCTGGAGAGCAGCTGCAATTATAGATGAAGTTTTGCTCACTGGCTTGCTGCTCACCGCCTGCTGTGTGGCCCAGTTCCTAATAAGCCACAGACTGGTACCAGTCCACGGCCTGGGATTTGAGAACACCTGCTCTAGAATTTCTATATTCTGTAGGTGGTTATTTCAAGTCAATCAGTATTTAATACTAGATTCTTAGTTACTAGCAAATTTTACTACTTCTTCTCCCTTCATATTTTGTAGGGTCCAAAATAGTGCTATTATATTTCTCAATTTCTGTGTAAGACTCCAGCTACATTGCTTGGGTTCAATAAATATTGAAAATAATCAAAGGTTTGGGTGAAATAGAGCAAAAATTTATTTCAGGGAGCTTGAATATAAATGATCCTTTTTGTTTTTCTACCTGTAGAGTTCTATTGTTCAGAAAAACCACAAAGTTCTTTTTATGGGCTGAGAACAAAACTTTTATATTGTTTTTAATCCCGTTTAGTCTTTTCCTTTCTTTGGTAGTTTTTCAATAGTAGACTAATAATGAAGGAAAGAAAAAACAACAGCACTATGATTGAAATGTTAGTATATAACCAGAAACATTTAGGAACATAAATTTTTATGTATCACATTACTGCCCATGGTACAAAAATGGGAACAATCATTTATAGTAAGGAAATTGTCAATAAAGTTTGATATACTGGTCCATAGAATAATATATTATGAGTCTTAAAATGGCATGTTTAAAAAATATTGACTCGTTAGTTAATGGGTTCTTAGTTTAAAAAGAGATCAAAACCCTAATATGTTTTGTGTTACCTTGTTTGAAAAATTCTTAACACCTAATAAAATTATAAAAAAAAATAAATTGACAATTTTAACTATGCTTTAAGGTCCTAAGAATACAGATAGCATTTATTTTTTAACATTACATTGTTAAATCATCCAAATCATTTACAATGCACATATTTTGTTTTGCTTTAAAAAAATATTCAAAAAAGATAAAATATATAGTTGTGTGGGTTATCAATTAATCATTAAAAAAATAAAGGCTACTATAAGCCCTGTTATGTCCATAATTTATGTATTCATTCAATATGACAAATATTTTCTGAATCTATAAAGTATGCTAATTACTATGCTATATTTTGGAGTTGTGTTGTTGACTGAGATAGATAAGAAGCTGCTCTCATAGACCTGCAGATCTTTCTCGTAACTATTAAAACCTGGCATTATATCCTTGACCAGCTCAATTACTGGGCCTTGTGCACCTTTAGGCCAATAATAGTTATATCTCTAGTACCTAGCATTAGAACATGCAGTGGCTCCTTACATGTTTTTTGAGTGAATAGATAATGTGGTATTTTTAGAACTCTTAAAGCCAATGTAAGTTTCCAAGTCAATGGCAATGAAGGAGAAACTAAGAATTGAAACACAATTGGAAGATATGCGCAGGTAACACCTGCTATACAGGAACTTCATAAGGTACCATTTTGGATTTTTTGTCATGAAATAAAATTGTGGGTAAGGTACAGTATTTAATAAAAAAGCAAGAACTGATAACCTAAATTTTTTGGCTTTTAGTGTTACCAAATTTTAATTTAAAAAAATATTGGTTTCTAGTTCGGTTACTGACTTTAAGTAAAAATATTTCTTAAATCATATTTTAATAAACATCTAGTTATTTACATTAAATGCATTGTAATAAAATATAATTTAAAACATGTATTTAATAATTACATCCTTGCTTTTCTAAATGCCTTTGAGTCACTTAGAAAGGAGCAAGCACTGTGTTTGGGAAGAATAACCTTAAAGAGGTGATTGGGGAAGGAAAAGTTTCTTGTTTCTGCTTTTAGAAGCAGAAAGATCTGATTTCAGGTTGTGAAGTGGGACTCCTGCCTTTACATCCTGTTTCTTCAGTTGAATCTGAAACAGAACCAGACCACTAGGCCTTTCCTGATACTGATAAGGTTAGGGTCTAATGGTGCCATATTCATTAGCTACATCCATCATGCAAAAAATGACCAGCTCTCGCCATGAGAATATCTTGCTTCAGACCTAGATGAAAACTTAAGAGACAGGTGACTGGTGCTTCATTCTTGGCAACCTTTAGTTTCATTTCCTTTTTAAGAACCAAATGTGAAGTAGCCTCAATTTAATCAGTAAACAACCATGTTAGATGTGGGGTGAGCTCTTTCCCCTATACCTAATTTCTTTAGCTAAAATACTGACAATTATAACAAGTCTTACTTAGGCTCTCAAAAGATAGCACATGTAAAACACAAGTAAAATTGCAAACTTTTTGTCGCTAAACAAAGAAATAAATTGACACTGAATGTATTATTATTTTTTTTAAATCAAAAGGAGGAAAACAACCTTTTGTCCTGGTAACTCCATAGAATAATGGGAGCTTAGTTTTTATTTCTGTTCCACTAGCTTACCTGTCATTTGTTCAGATATAAAGAGGTAAATTTATGACTATTATGTTGTTATACTTCTGAATCCATCTGTAATTCTAATCAACATGTTTGATGTGATTTCAGAAAAAAAATCTGCATTGTATTAAGACCACAAAATCATATTTCAACATTGATAATAAATTATTAAAAATATGTTTTGTCTTAATCTTTTAGTACTGACAGTTAAAACCTGAAAACAACCCAGATGTCCTTCAGATAAATGGTTAAAAGAACTGTCATGCATTTATACAATAAAATATTACTCATTAATGAAAAGAAATGAATTATATATACATGTAAAATTTACATAAAATTACAGAAAATTATAATGTGAGAAAAAGCCAAACCCCAAAAGTTATAAATTATATAACATTATAAAGTTTATATAACATTTTTGAAATGACAAAAAATATAGAAATGGAAAAGAGATTAGTAGTTGCCAGGAGTCAAATGTGGGCAGAGTTGGGGGCAGGAGGGATGTGAGTGTGGCTGTACAAGGGTTACTGAGGGAAGCTGTGATAATGGAAATGAAATGTGTCATGATGATATCAATAGCAATGTCCTAGTTGTGACATAGTTTTGCCAGATGTTACCAATGAGGGAAACTTGGTAAAGAGTCCATGGAATCTCTGTATTATTTCTCACAACTACATATAAAACTACAGTTATCTCAAAATGAAAATTATTATTAAAAATATAGTGCTATGGATCTGAAATCAATAAACATATGTTTGAAATCTTCTAGCTATAGACAATAAGAACTTTATATTCTCTGGGTCTGAATTTCTTCATCTGTAAAATGAGGATGTTATAAAGTTATTGACACGATTAAAGCGATTACTGATGTAAAAAAAACATTTTAAAAAAGATATGGTGCATATATACAATGAAATATTATTCAGCCATACAACGATGAAATAATGCCATTTGCAACACCATAGATGACTTGAGATTATCATGTTAAGCAAAATAAGTCAGACAGAAAAAGTTGAGAACCATATAATTTTACTCATACGTTAGATATAAAACTGAAAGCAATAAACGAGACAATTGAACAGAGACTCATTGGCACAGTCAGCAGTTTAGTAGTTACCAGAGGGAAGAAAGGGGAGGGAGAAGGTAGATAAGGGTGAAGGGTGTCAAATATAAGATGACGGAAGGAAACTTAACTTTGGGTGGTGAACAAACAATGCAATGTACATATGAACTATTATTGAACTGTACACTTGAAAACTATATAATTTTAATAACCAATGTCACCTTAATAAATTTAATTTTAAAATACTTAAAAAATTAAAGTGAAATAAAACATAAAATGGACTAGATTTTTAAAAAGGGACAGGGACCTCAAATCAAGACTGGGAGGAAGACTCACTTTTCACTGTATTTCCTTTCGTATTGTTTGCATTTTTAACTTTGTACACATATAACTTTTTGAAAACTTGTTAATAGTTTCAAAGAAAAATTTAAAATACAAAAGTTGTATAGATTTCAATACATATAATTTGAGGTAAGTTTTTTTTAAGAAAAGGGAACATTTTCAATTTATAGATTATAAAAATGTTTAAATGCTTACATCTGCAAAATATATAATAACTTGTAATGGTTTTTAAACACTTAGGCTGCAGAATTTGAATGGTTCAAAACACCATTAGTTGAATAAGGGAGTGTGTTGAATCACTTAGCTTTTCTTCTTGCAACCACAGTGAACTCAGAGACCCTGATATACACATTTTAAAAATGATTGATTAATAATACATGGTAACACTATTTAAAACATGTGGAAGATATTATTTAAAGTCATTTAAACATATGTAAATTATTAGGTTGAAAAAAGATTAAATAATATAAAATGTAATGTGAGCTTTCATTGCTCAAATGTATTTTGAGCTTTTATTGCTTTTTATGAATGATCTCATTTAAACCTTAGAGTAACTACATAAAATTTGCATTATTCCATTATATAGTTTAAAAAATACACAGAGACAATAAATAATTTTTCTGTCATATATCTATGAATGAAAAAGCATTAAATCAAACAGCTTTAGACCTCAGCCAGTTTTCTCTATTCATTTCTAAAGGTTAAGTATACCAGATAATTCATTGACCTTATAATTTCTGTTTATTTATTTTGATCATTGAAATATCTGTGTTAACTGAGAAGGACAATCTTTTGTTACCTTTAATTTAATCCGGCTAATCACTTCATTGGAGGATGTTTTAAAGTGACCAATAAATCAGTCTACTTTTAAAGACCAGTTCAACTCCTATGACTAAAAGTGATGGCAATTCCTGTAGCTAAAGTTAATTATTGTCAACAATAAAAGGCACTACAATATTTACATGGTTAGATAGTGGCAGAGATCAGTAGGAGTACACTCACAGAAAATGAGGTTTCACAGTGTCCCATTCTATCTTTCTGGTAGACTGTGACTTCTAGACCGAGTTTTGGCATCATTTCCCTCATGGTGAGGACTGTCTGGCCTCACTGGCATAAGTAGACTGATGTCTCAAGGGAGTTCCCACTGTAATTCAATTCCACCTTCCATTAAAACCAAATGCACAACCTATGTGGAAAAATTACTATTTGCCAGGCATTTTGATTGATTGTCCCACAGGGCATTTATTTGTTAACTTGTATCTCTTTCCCAGTCCACTGGAAGCATCCAGAAAGCTGAAATAACTAGCATCTTATTCATCTTCTGTCCCTAACTATAAGCACCTTGTGCCTGGTACATAGTTTCTGAGTGAGTTTTATCTGCAGTTGGAACTCTAGAATGTCTTTTACATTTTTATTTTGACTGATGATTCATTCAATATACCCTCTTGTAACAAACTTTTCACATTTTACTGGACATGTGACTTAGTCTTCTTTGGAAGATATGTTATCATTTTTCTGTTCAGTTCATATATATATATATATTTACACTTCATATATATCAAATGTACCTCAGAATGATCTGACACTATTCCATGAACTGATAAAGTACCCTTATTAAAAAAAAATAATTACTAACTCTAACTCATCTAGCTAAAAAGAAAAACAATCACCTAAACCATTTGTTAGTGGACAGTTTAAACAAATGATATTTCATCAAATTATTGTCCATGGGTTAGATACAATGTGGGTACTTGCACAAATCAGTCATTCTATCAAAATGATGTTGTTTCTTTCTAGAAAATGGCATCACTATTGACTAGTCATCAATAATATTACCAGAGAATTTTAGTTAACTATTTTATTGCCTAAATTTTTCAGATAAGCAATATATAATTGCATGGTCACCATGTAATCACTGTCACAATAAATAATTATTGCTTATCATTATTATTATCTTATCTTTCTAATTTAAAGTGATATCTCCAAGTGAATCATATGAGAATATGAAAATAATTTATATTCATATGAGAATATGAAAATAAAATGAGACATTTCTAGGACAAGACTTAGTTCATTAGCAGTCAAGATAAATTTAAACAACCTGAAAAATGTCCATGACATTTGCTAACTACTATCTGAACATTCATTTATTCATGATTTACTGAACTCACATTTTAAAACAGTTTCCAAAGCTGAAACAAAATGTATATGTCCTAATAAAATCCCAAACTTTGTACATGACAATTTGATGCAACATAAAGACATTATCATAACAAGAATGAGTCATTGACTATTGAGGCAATGAATATAAAATCTAATAAAATATTTTATTTGTTCATTGGGAATTATAAAGGCAGATGACAAGTCTGATACACAGAACACAAATATTACAGAGTAAAATTATATTATTTTACTAAGCAGAATCAAGACTTTATAATTAAGTGAATTTAATGTATTTCCAAAGTTCCAACATAGTAAGCAAGTACTAACAGGGTGTGATGTTTCAGATAAAGTACTTATGAAAAAAAAATTCTAAAAGCCTTATTTTAACTCTTGATTTATTGTTGAAAATGTTTTAATAATGAGATCAGTGAAAAGAAAAGAAAAAATGTTCTTCTATATTCATGAATTTGCAGTTGGGAGTAAGCATTAAAGGACCTCATTAAAAGGAATGGAGGCTATAGTTATACACTTATTTGAGGGAAGAGAAAGAAAAGGCAGAAAGAAACAGAATGTAACTAACTCTTATTTTTAGTCAAAGATTTAAACTGTGAGCTTAAAACAAAGTAAGTAATTGACACATACTATGGGAAATAATATGCATCAGGGTCTTTAAGTCCACAGAGTTGAGCTTAGTGGATAATTGACTTACACTTTAGTTGTGCTTGGGAGCAAGACAGTTTGATTTTTAATGATTGTCTAAAAAGTAGTACTGGTGGAAGAAGCACTAGCACTCTAGCTGCTTGAAAAGGCTGCAAGCACATAGTAAAGAGATGACTGCTCAATTTTCTGATTAAAATCATGCTTGGATATATAAGCCCAACAATAGAACTGTGAAGGAATAATGATCTCCATAGTTGCTTTGAGAAGAGACGAAATAAATATAACTACTAGGCTTTATTTCATTTATCCAATCCCAATGACTTTTAATTAGTAAAAATATCTCCTGAATTCTGATGACAAAGTGAATGTGCATTCTGGCTTTCATTGTTTACATGAATTTGGAGGAAGATTGCTAGACAGTTATCTTTTAGTATAGAACTCCAAGATTTAAAAAAAATCATTAGATCACACTCTAGGCAAATAGAAATGAACTGGAGAACAGGAACTTGAACTCTGGCTCCTCATAAGTAAATGGCAGTAGTGTAAGAGCCTGACGGTAGCAGTGAATGCCCAGGGAGGGGCACTGTATGTGTTTTATTAATTGTGCCTGAGATCTAGATGGTGAGCGATGAAGAAAAATACCACCTCAGTACAGAATAAAACATCTGAGAGAATCTTTATTGAAAACAAGGATTGAGGCAGCATTTATTGGAGATATCAAATAGAATCAGAATTAAAACAATGTGTGAACCTGCATAAGATCTTTTGACGAATGAAGCTAAAACATATTGTTTAAAAACACATTTCTACTTTGAAAATATGACTATATATTCTGAACGAAAGAGCTCACTAAATTGTCTCTGAAGTCAGTGTGTTGCTGCAGGTTCGAGATACCGAGGTAAGAGATACGAGGCTCCGTAGTTGTAAGAAAATGCAGAGAGCTGTAAGCAATTGCGATATAACTTTTTATTCCAGGAAGGGCACAGCCCTCCTCGAAGGGTGGCAGCACCTTTTTACATAAATGTTAAACAATAATGGCACACTGCCAGATAATGGAAGCCTGAGCATGCGTTAGAGGCACAAGGTTACATAAGGGAGAGAAGTGCTGAGTAATTTCCACCTGGAAGCTGCTAAGGATGTCCAGAGAGAGCCTGACTATAGCCATCTTAGTTTTTTCCTTACAATCAGCCTAAAAAGGATTTCTATCTAAACATTCCAAATGGCTTCAGATAGTACTGAGAGAGACTGTGACTCAAGACTTGTTTTCGGAAAATGTATTTAAGAATTAAAGTCAGCAGAAAAATATTTTTAGATATAGGAAGACTGAAAATGCATTTCTTATTTTAAAAGAATTATTGGAAAACACATGCCAAAGGGTTTATAAGATGAATCAAAAAAAAAAAAAGGGATTTAAGAACTTCCAATAACATTAATAACCTGGCAATATTCACAGTGAAATCGGACATGGGCACTACACTCAGCTCCTTTGAAAGAGTGGTGAGTCTTGGTCTGGTCTCTGGAGTTCCACCCACTTCCTTATACTGGGGACAGTCCCCTCTGCTTCAGTGCTCATATGTGGTCTTCACACTTATTTAGGAAAAAAAAATCACTCACAGAGGTTAGTTTCACCTTCGGGTCCCTTCTTCTTCACTTCTGGGTAATCCTTAGTACATTTCTGAAACTCAGAGTAGGGAGAGTATGGGTGAACAAAACAGTCCAAGAAAAATACTGTAGCACTTATGTTTCAAAGATTCACCACTAAGGTCTTCAAATTTAACTGTAGGTTTTTCTTGAATAAAATCTGTGTCGGTGAACCAGTGCGTATACACACACACACACACACACACACACACACACACACACACACACACACACTCCTTATTAGGACAAAACGGAATTTTCACTGATGGTATGTTTAAATCCATAATAAAGACAAAAACATTTTCCTACAATAAACATTTTCCCACCAGCAATACCCTAACCAGACAGCAGGAAAAATCTTGGCAATTACACTTTAACCACTTAGGGTAGATAGGGTAGTTTCTTACACTAGTTTCCACAGATGGGAGAGCAGTATACATCCAATATGCTGAGAGACTGAGTCACTTCTTTGTTTATTTGTTTTCAGGTACATATTAATACAGATAAATGCAAATACAGATAAAAACAAACTACAATGTGATAGAAATGAGAGGAGTAAAATGCTAACAGTTTAGTAGAGATCCCTTTCTTCTGCTAATGAAAAGATTCTGTTATTTCCATATTAAGTATTACTAAAATTCCTGACACCTACATTTTCATTTATAATGCCACTTATATGATATTTTCTCAAAGTCAAAACTATAGAGACAGAAAACAGTCCCATGGCTGTCAGAGGCTGGAGACTTAAGAGGCTTGAGGGAATGGTTTGAAGTGATAGAATTGTTCTATATTTTATGGTGGTAGTCAAATAACTCTACAGATTTACCAAAACTCACAGAACTGTGTACTAAAATGGGTTAATTTACTGTGCATAAATTATAGCATAATAAAAATGGAGGAAAAAAAAAACCTAAACAAAAGCTATGCAGATAATAGCCAAATAAAAACTCTTTATAATGAGGGAAAATAAGGTAGTAGACATAAACTTGTAATGTAAAGTTGAGTGTTTCAATTCCATAAGAGAAACAAAGGGTACATAGATCACTGGATAGGTCAAATACTTTGTGACATTTAAAAAAGTTTATGTTCATTATTAGTGGTGAAAAAAAATCAATCAATCAATCAATAAATCAATAAATAGATAAAATAACACCTTCATAAAGAGATAATCTTCTTGCATACACAGAACATAAGGACAGCCAAATCCAACCTGAATTCTGTATTTAGCAACATTAACTTTTAGTGACTTAAAAATATAGCTTTTTACAATTCCTTTCAAAAATTAATTTTCCCCACTAGTAACCAAGTAACCACCAAACCCTAGCTTTGATACAACTATTGTAAAGCTAATAACATATTTTTTCTATCTACTAAATTCTGTATTTTAAACGTGTATATCTTTCCCATCATTATTTTATTTTAAAAATTATTTTGAGATATAATTGACATTTAACCCTAATTTTAGGTGCACATCATAATTTAATATTTTTATATATTGTGAAATGATCACAATAAGTCTAGTTAACATCTGTTATACACAGTTGCAAAAATATTATTTTCCTTGTAATAAGAACTTTTAAATATCATACCCGTAGCAACTTTCAAACATGCAATACAGTGTTATTAACTATAGTCACTATACTATACATTACTTCTCAGGACTTTATTTTTTTAAAACTGGAAATTTATAACTTTTGACCCCCTTCACCACTTTATCTACCTTCAACCTCCACCTCTGTCAACCTCCATTCTCATCTGTTCTGTATCTATGAGTTTGGGTTTTGTTTGTTTAGATTCTCTATATAAGTGAAAACATACAGTATTTTTCATTCTTTGTCTGACTTTTTTCACTCAGCATAATGCTGTCATGAACATGAGGGTACATATATCTTTTAAAATTAGAGCTTTTTTTGGAGAGGGATAAATACCCAAAAGTTGAATTGCTGAACATATGGTAGTTATTTTTTAAATTTTTTAGAGGAACCTTTAAACTTTTTTCCATAGTGGCTACACCAATTTATATTTCTACCAATAGTGCACAAGAGTTTCCTTTTCTACACATGCTTGCCAGCACTTGTTATTTCTTATTTTTTTGATGATAGCCATTCTAACAGGTATGAGGTGATATCTCATTGTGATTTTGATTTATATTTCCTTGGTGATTAGTGATGTTAAGCACCTTTTCATGTATCTGTTGGCTATTTGTATATTTTCTTTGGAAAAAAATGTCTATTCAGATTGGCCCATTTTTAAATTGGATATTTTTTTGCTATTAATTTGCATGGTTTCTTTATAAATTTTGAGTATTAACTCCTTAGCAGATGTGATTTGCACATATTTTCTCCCATTCATTAAGTTTCTTCTCATTTTGTTGATAATTTTATTTGCAGAGTGACTTTGTTGTAGTCTCATTTGTTTGTTTGTTTTGTTGGGTTTTCTTCTGAAGTTAGATCCAAAAACATCATTCCTAGGATTGATTTCAAAAAGCTTACCACCCACGTTCTCTTCTATGAGTTTTATGGTTTCATTTCTCACATTTAAGTCTTTAATTAATTTTGAGATAATTTTTTGGAAGGACATAAGATAGCAGTCCACTTTCATTATTTTGTATATGGCGGTCCAGTGTTTCCAACACAATTTATTGAAGAGACCATCCTTTCCCCATTATATAATCTTGGCTTTTTCGTCATAAATTAACTGACTACCTATCCATGGGTTTATTTCTGGGATCTCTATTCTGTTGTATTGACCTATGTGTCCGTATTTAGTCTAATACCATAGTGTTTTAACTATTATAGCTTTGTAATATAGTTTGAAATTATGAAATGTGATGCCTCCAGCTTTGTTCTTCAGGCCTGAGGTATTGGTTTTATAAAAGCTTTAGAATTTCTTTTTCTATTTCTTGGAAAAATACTATTGAAGTTTTGATAAATTTTGCATTGAATCTATAGATTTTTTCGGGTAGTATGGAGCTTTTAAATATTGATTCTTTCAAATCAATATACAATATATTTCTATTTATGTGTCTTCATTTATTTCTTTTATTCGTTTCTTGTAAACACCCGTTCCATCTGGTAATTCTCCAAATCTTCTCTGTATCTATGAGTTTGTTTAGTTTTTATTTGTTTGTTTATTTAGTTCTTTAGTTTCCACATGTACATGAAATCATATGGCATTTGTCTTTCTCATCTGACTTATTCCACTCAACACAATACTCTCTAGTTCCACCATGCAATAACTTTTTCCATCCCTTTACTTTTAGCTTGTGTGTGTCTTTGAATCTGAAATGAGTCTCCTATTGGCAATATATGTATGGGTCTTACTTTCTTATCTATTCAACCACCCTATCTTTTGACTGGAGCATTAAATTATTTTTCATTTGAAGTACTTATTGATAGATATGTAGTTATTACCATATTTTATTCATGTTTTTGATATATATATACATATAGATAGATAGATATAGATATAGATATAGATAGATATAGATATAGATGACATAGATATAGATACAGATAAAGATATAGATTAGATATAGATATAGATATAGATGATATAGATATAGATATAGATATATACATTTTTTTCTTCTTAATGCAGTTCTCCCCAACATTTTCTGTAATATTGGCTTGCCAATGATGAGCTTCTTTAGCTTTTTCTTATCTGGGAAGCTACTTAACTATCCTTTGATTCAAAATGATAGCTTTGCTGGGTAGACTATTTTTGGTTGTAGATCCTGGCTTTTCATCAATTTGAATATTTTTGTGCCAAGTTCTCTGGCATGCAAAGTGTCTGTTGAAGTTTGCTGACAATCTTATGGGAACTCCCTTATAGGTACCTAACTGCTTTTCTCTTGCTGCTTTTAAGATTGTTTGTTTTTAACCTTTGGCATTTTAATTATGAATTGTCTTGGTGTGAGCCTCTTTGTTTTGAACTCTGTGTGCTTCCTGGGCATGTATATCTATTTCCTTCACCAGATTAGGAAAGTTTTCAGTCATTATTTCTTGAAATAGATTTTCAATTCGTTGCTCTCTCTTTTTCTTTTGAAATTCCTATCATGCAAATGTTATTGCACTTAAAGTTGTCCCAGAGGACCCTTAAACTATTCTCATTTTTTTGGATTATTTTTTCTTGTGCAGTTCTGGCTGATTTTCCTCTACTACCTCATCCTCTAAATCATTGATTTGATACTCCATTTCATCCAATCTGTTGATTCCCTCTAAAGTACTCTTCTACTTTGATACTGTGTTCTTCCTTTCTGAAAGGTTTCCTTTTATGTTTTCCATTTCAATTTTTATGTTTTCTATTTTTTTGTTGAAGTTATTCTTGAGTTTTTCTACTCTTCCCCTAAGTTCATTGAGCATTCTTATAACTAATGTTTTGAAGTCTGCATTTGATAGATTGCTTGTCTCCACTTTGTTCATTTACTTTACTGGAGCTTTGATTTGTTCCATCTTGTGGAAAATGTTTCTTTGTCTCCCCATTTAGACTGCCTCCCTATGTATTACATAGGGCTACTATGTCTCCCAGTCTTACTAGAGTGGCCTTATATAGTAGGTGTACTGTGGGTCCCAGTGGCACAATCTTCCATGGTCACTTGAGCTGGGTGCTCCAGGTATGTCTCTTTTATGGATTATGTGTGACCTCCTGTTGTGGTTGAGCTGTTTGCCCATCAACGGGAGGGATTGACCCTCAGGCTGATTGGTTGTGATGACTGGCCATGAGGAGTACAGGAGTTTTGTTGGTAGGCTGACCCTACAAAGCAAGATTCATGTTAACAGGGCTTTGGTGTCTGCCCTGTCTGTTCTTTGGGCGTGTTGTCTTTTGATGTGACACCAGGTGGTATTCTGGCTCAGACTGAAGTCAACCACCTGGTATGCCAGCTGGGGTACTCTGGGAGAGGCCCTGCAGCAGGACAAATTCAGCTGTAGCCTGTACCCTGCCTGGGCCTACCTGGAGTCACCAAGCAATTCGCAGATGGCCACTACCCAAGATGAGCTTGGTTATGTCTTGAAAGACAAAGCTGCAAACTGAGGCTGGCTGCCACTAATGCTAGGCTTGGAGCTGCTCAGCAAGAGGTACAAGGCACACTGAGAGCAGATGCTTCTTGTTTCGCTTTTGTGAACCTTTAAGAGATTTTAATAAAGAATTTTAAGAAATTCTACAGCATGAGCCAAGACAGGCCATTTTAATGAAAAATACACTAGAAGTGGCTCGGGTGGGCCCACAAGTTGGGAGGGTCAGGGTTTTTAAAAGTTAACACGGCAGAAAAACCTGTGTTAGCTATGTTGATAGAGAGTCAATATGGTGGCGAGCTGGGTCTGCAAGCCAGGCAGAGGAGGCATCAACAAGGGAACAATGCCCTCTGCCAGCATCTTCCTCTTAGAGAATGTTGCCCCTTCAGTCTTTGCCCTGTATCTAGACAACTCACTTCTTCCCTATATACCCTTGGCACTATTTGAGCTGCAGATCCAGTGCTGGAGCTCAGAGCTAGCAAGTCCTCAGTGAATAAATTTGTGCAGCCTTCTTAAGAAGAAGGTCTGTGATTCCCTCAGCCCTCAGTCTCTGCCACAGTCTCTGCTGGTTTTTATAGCCAGAAGTTGTGGGTATTTCTCTTGCTAGCACTGAAACTCTGGGCTGGGGAGCCTGGTATGTGGTCAGGATCCCTCGCTTCTATGAGAGTACCTCCGCAGCTCAGATATTTCTCCTGATTTTCAACCACCACATATGGGAGTGAGACCAGGACAATTCTCAGCTTTGTCCTTCCTACTAGTCTCAAGGTAGCCTCTTCTTTGTGTTCCCACTTGTAGGACTTCTGTTCAGCTAGACTTCAGGTGACTACCAATGATGGCTATTCTATAGTTTACTGGTAATTTTGATGTGATTGTGAGAGGAGACAAGCACAGTGTTTAGCTACTCTGCCATCTTGACTGGACTTTATCTTTCTTAAAAACCAAACTCAGTTTCATTCATTTTTTTCTATTGTCTTTAAAGTTTCTGTTTCATTTATTTATGTTTTTATCTTTATTATTTATTGCTTTCTGCTAACTTTGGCCTTAATTTTTTCTTTTCCTAGTATCTTGACATTACGGTTGGGTTGATTACTTCTGTTGAGTAGAAAATTGATTTTTTTTTCACCCCCCACTTTCAGAGACAGATTTCAGTGGAGCTTTGATATTATAGCCTAAAGTTAAAAAAATATAAAAATATCTGAATTTATATCATACCAACCCATCTCTTACATATATTCTCGTTTAAAAGATATCTTTAACAATAAGAACAATAAAAAGATTTACTAAATTAATTACCAGATTGAAATTTTTTATTTAAGTATTGATTACTTAATTAAGGGCAATAAACCAATATACCAATATGGAATACATTTTAGCATAGATTTCCATATTCTACTACAAAATGAAAGCCAAAGATAACTAGGCATTTCCTGAATAAATGGCTTCAATATTTATTCAATAAATATTTATTCAATATTTATAGAGCTCAACTTAAAAAAATAATTTTGATTCTTTAATAATGGTGATAGAAAGCAGAAATTTAACTGAAATTGGTCATTTAGAAGTAATAATTTGAACTGGCCCATTCAAATGTTGAGCAAGAGTATTTCCCTGATGCCAGCTGCTGGTCAGTTTCAATGAGTTCCCTTCTTTTTAGCTCATACATCATGCACTTGCTCATTTCCACACATATGCTCCTCTAATTTCTATGTTTGGAGAGTCAGTCTCTGAATTTCCAGATTTATAAAACATTAACTCCTCTGAAAGGACTTTCTCATGATCCTAAGGAGGAGATAATTTTACCTGCCCCTGAATTCCCAAAGCACTTTAGACTTTCATGTTATTTATTACTTTCTGGTGTGCAGCATATATAAGATTTACCTCTTTTACTTGTAAGCTCGTTTGTGTCTGAGTCCATTTTAGCAAAATTTGTCAAAGAAAAATATTGAGCAAAGGAATGTTATCTGAAATTGTTTCAGCAAGTCTGAGTGGTTAAAACTATATTTATAAGAATACTAAGTTATTTGCCTATTGTTCTGTGTTTACCAATGCTTTTTTTGCACCAATAATGAGAAAGCAATGATGGGTAAAGTCTCTGGTGTCTTAGCATGAACCAAAGCAGTAGCACCACAGCATAGAGTAATTATGATATTCGTCACCACCACATGCTCAGTTAAAAAGGAATGCCAATTATATCTAAAAATGTAATTGATGAAGCAGAAAAATAAAATTTAAAAAACTTCATCTTTCAGTATATATGCTTTTGATATTCTGTTTGGAAATGGTAAACATGCATACAATTCTCTACAGCATACAAAAATGCAGTGATTATCTCAAGGAAAAACACTTGAGAGATTTTATTGAGGACTGAACATTTTTTTAATGGAATAAATTTATTCAGACTTCAGTATCACAAACATTTTCTCAAAAATGAGTGGTGTCTATTAATTCAAAGAAAACAACAATATTTGTTGTCAACAATAAAATACAAACTTTCAAAGAAAATTAAATTTGGAGCATCTTGTATCTACTTCATCTACTTGACTCAAAACAACATATCACAACAAATACAGTGAAGAAGCAAATAGGACAATCTAGTTATTGTCTCTTAAGGTAGAAATTAATTTGCAAAAACAGTGTAACAAAAACACTCTTCTCAGTAATTTATTTTGCTATGAAAAATAGTTATTTTATAACAATATGTTATTTATGTTAACATATAATGGACTGATTATTATTTTTAAATTAATTGTTAAGTATTTTAAGTGTCTCGGTTTAATTTAGAATAAAGTATATGTTGGTAGATTTGACACAATAACTCCTTAGGTTCTGAATACTTTTTTAGGTACAAAGTGGTCCTGAGGATGCTGAAGGAGAGCACTCTTATGACTGATAATGCTCAGCATATTCTGTTCCTATGATAGTGGAGCAAAAGCAGTCCTTTTTAGCATAGTTAATAGAATCCTAAAATAACAATAGAAAATAGAAAGTCAAAAGTTTATTAAATTTTCAACTGTGCAATTACTGAGTACCTGAGCACACTTTCAAGTTACCCATGTTGATTTACATAGCTCTAGTTAATTCATTTTCATTGTTGTTACTAACATTTCTTTGCAGTAATATTGCACAATTTTTAAGTTATTTTGTTCCATTGATATATCTTTATTTTCCTTAAGTTTGTGCAATCAGAAAAATAATTTTGGCGAATAAACATTCTGGTATGTTTTGATGAACACGTACAAGAGTTGTGTGTGTGTGTGTGTGTGTGTGTGTGTGTATGCATGCGCATGAGTTGTGTGTTTAATGAGTATATATCTGGTAATAGAATTGCTGGAACTTCAGGTATAGACATCTTCAACTTTAATGAATAACACTGGACTATTTTCCAGAGTGAATTTACCAATTTATATTGCTACTAGAGTGTAAAGTGTGTAAAAATCAGTTACTCCATTTAGTCACAGACTTTTTTTTAATCTATTTTCCATTTGAGAAGGTGAATGGCATGTTTAATATATATATATAATTTGCTTTTGCCCAATTACCAGTAAGCATGAGTGCTTTTTGATATGACTACTGGCCATTTATATTTTTTCTTTTCTAACATGCATATTTCTATCTTAGGTCCTATTTCATTCTGGGTTGTTCATCTTTTTCTTATAGATTTTTAGAGGATTTTTACATACTTTAAAAACTCATGAACTTCTGTTGCATCTGTTGACAGTATAACTTAACTCTTTAGATATTCAATAAATCAGTCTTCTTATTTTCAGTCCCACTTGTGGCGATACTTTCAGTCTTATCTAGTTTCTACATTTCCTAGCTAATTGGAATTTTACAATATAAATTGTTGTTTTTTGTATTTGCCTTTGGTATTTGAAGTCATTTGTCATTCTATACAAATTTTAGAATTTTTTTTTTTTAATTCTGTAAAACAATATTATCGGAATTTTGATAGGGATTGCATTGAATCTGTAGATTATTTCGGGTAGTATGGACATTTTAATAATATTAATTAGTTCAGTCCATGAGTACAGAATATCTTTCAACTTATCTGTGTCTATTTCAATTTCTTCATCAGTGTCTTATAGTTTTCAATGTACAGGTCTTTTACCTCATTGGTTAAAATTATTCCTGGGTATTTTATTATTTTTGATGTTCTAATAAAAAAAAGGTTATTTTCTTCATTTCTCTTTTTGATAGTTTCTGGTAGATAGGAAAAATAATTTATATGATTTCAATCTTCTTAAATGTATTAAGATTTATTTTGTGGCCTAAATATAATCTAGGCTAGAGAGTGTTGCATGTACATTTGAGAAGAATATATATTCTGCTGCTTTTGGATGGAAGGTTCTATATATACATGCTAAGCTTATTTGATATAAAGTGTTGTTTAAGGCCAATGTTTCCTTGTTGATTTTCTATCTGGGTGATTTATTCATTGGTGTAAGAGAAGTTATTGAAATCCCATACTATTATTGTATTATTGCCTATTTCTCCCTTTATGTTTATTAATATTTGCTTTATATATTTAGGTGTCTCTATTCTAGGTGCCTAAATATTTACATGTTATATCCTCTTGTTGGAATGGACACTTTATCATTATGTAATGTTCTTCTTTGTCACTTATTGCTGTTTTTGTTTTAAATTCTATTTTGCTTTATGTAAGTACAACCACTCCACCTTTCCTTTGGTTTCTATTGCATGGAATAACCCTTCACTTTAAGTCTGTGTGTCTTTACATCTAAAGTGAATTTCTTGTAGGCAACATATTAATGGATCTTTTTTTTTAATATTTATTCAATCATTCTGTGTTTTGATTAGAGAAGTGAATCCATTTACATGCAAAGTAGTTATTGATAGGTATGTTCTTATTTTCATATGGTTAGTTGTTTTCTGACTGTTTTATATGTCCTCTCTTTTCCTTTCTTCTTCTTTTGCTCTTTTTTTGGTGGTTTGATGACCTTCTTTAGTGGTATGTGTAGATCCTTTTCTCATTATCTTTTGTGTATCTACCATGGGCTTTTGTTTTGTGGTTACCATGAGACTTACATATAACAAATTACATTTGTAACAGTTCATTTAAAGTTTTGTATTTTTACTCTTCCCACCTTTTTATATTTTTGATGTCTCATTTTACATCTTTTTATCTTATGTATCCTTTAATTAATTGTAATTACAGTTGTTTTTACTACTTTTGTTCTTTTAACATTTATACCAATTGTATAAGTGATTACCTTACTACCTTCTCTATATATTTACTTTTACCAGTGAGATTTATACTTTAGTATGTTTTCTTGTTACTAATTAATGCCTATTCTTTGCAGTTTAAAGAGGTTTCTTTAACATTTCTGTAAGGTCACTGTTGTAGTGATGAATTTCTTTAGCTTTTGCTTGTCTGGGAAACTATACTTTTTCAATTCTGAATAATAATTTTGCTAGGTAGAGCATTCTTGATTCACACTTTTTCTTTCAGCACTTTGAGTATATTTTGCTACGTCCTCTGGCTTGCTGAAAAATCTGCTCATAATTTTATGAGAGTTCTGCTGTATATATAAAAGATTGTTTTTCTCTTGCTGCTCTTATGATTTTCTTTGCCTAACTTTTGACATTTTAATTATAAAGTGTCTTGGTGTAGGTATTTTTAAATTTATCTTCTTTGGAACTCTATGAGCTTCCTGGTTTTAGATATCTATCTGTTACCCCAATTGAGTAATATTTTCAGTCAGTATTTCTTCAGATATGTTTTGAAAGAGTGCTGCTTTCACTCTCTCTTGTTTTATTTTGGGGTGTAGGGTGGGAATGGGGGTGGGGGGAGAATCCATTAAGGTGTATGTTAACATGTTTGATGTTTTCCTATAATCCCTTAAGTTTTCTTCACTTTTTTCTTTCATCCTTTTTGTCTTATTGCTGCTGTGATTATGTGAGTTCCACTGTCTGATCTTTGAGTTTATTGATCATGCCTCAAGATGACAAAAGCGATTCTTTCTCCCATGGGCTTCTTAGTCCAAATGTCTGGGTGACTATTACCATTCAAGGCAGCTGTAAGGGGAAATGGGTACAGAAGAACCTGAGTAGAAAGCTTTCATGAAGCAGAAAAGACTCACATTTTATTTCCTTTTATTCTAATTTTAGCATAGTCACTAGAATATGCTGAACTACAGAAGAGGCTGAGAAATGCAGTCTATCCAGCTAGGTGCAAGGAATAATTGAGCTAAAATTTTGTTGGACAGCTGGCAAGCTTTTTCATAGTCAATCAGCTTACTTTAACAAACCTGATTTTACCTTAAAACACTTCATCATTACAGTGCTCTTGACCAAAGATTAGTTGTTCTCACAGGGACACCAGTAAAATACAGTCCAGATACTCAGTATAATTACCCAAACATCCTTCTCCTCCTACATTGCTGAGTGAAGAACAATTGAAAGCCAGTTATCAAAGGAGCCCACATGGTACAGGCTACATAGTAGGAGAGGGAAGGACAGAGGGTGTATACAGTGAATACATATCACATTTGGACTTGCCTTCGCACACATGGAAGTTTTTGTTCTAGTCTTCTGTAATATCCTACATACCTTAAATCTCCATTTTTATCTATGAATAACTTATTTAATAACAATTATTCAGATTCTCATATTCCTAATTTTCAATGATATTCCCTTATACCTTTATTAACAGCCCACACCCAAGGTTTACTTGTTTATATTTGATTTCTTTCTTTTAAAAAGGAACAGTGATTTTATTTATCTTGTTCTGCTCTGTTTCCATGTATAAAGAGTACCTAGCCCATATTTCTTGCTCAGTAAATTTTATTTAAAATATATTTTATTGGAAAAGATATGAATAAAAAATAGGTTAGAAATAATTAAATAGAATAAGAAAAGTATAAATATTTGGAATACATGCTGAAGGAAGTGGAAAGGCCAACTCACTAACACTTAAAAATAATTGTGAAAGATAAGCTAATGTTTAAAGGATAAATGAGCCATAATGATCATGCAATGTGTGACTCTGAACTGATCTTAAACTAGAAGAAAAGACATTAATAAGTAATAAAATTTGAACAAGGTCTGTAGATTAGATAATAGTGCTGTATAAATATTAATTTCTGATTTTAATAATTATACTGTGGTTATGTTAGTTAACATATGGGAACTCAAATGTATATAAAATCTTAGCAGTATTTTAAAAATATTTTTGCATCTAAAATAATTTCAAAATTACAATTTTTAAAGATAGAAAAAAGAGACCCAGAGACTCATAGAAGATTTAAAAAATAAGAAATGACTGCTTTCAAGAGAGTTAAGAATAGATATAGTAAGGATAAGTGAATATCATTTCTATTAGAATGAGAAGTTTTCATAAGATAATATGACCTTAGGATTTACTATTTCAGAGTTCAAATGTATTCTTTTTAAAATAAACCTTCTATTGCAGTACATTTATTGCTCTTAATTTTTTACAACCACCAGATTATTAAATAATATACTACCATATTCTTAAGCTTATATTCTCCTTAAAATCAAAATCAAAGTCAATAATTTGAATGCAAATAGATAAATTTTTAAACTTATCACAGATACTAGAAATGAGAGAATTTAGAAGAGTGAAAGAAGGAAAGTCAATGCAATGTTTGAAATTTGAGCTGTGGGCAAGTAAGCCTCAATCCTGAGGACCCTCTGAGGAACTGGGAAGTGCTATCTTCTGTTTACAAAGAATAGATTTGTCTTCCACACCTGTTTCTCATTAACCATGTTTTTCTCAAGGGATGTTCCCTTCACACTTCCATATTAATACATGTACTTAAATGGTTTAACAGATTCTTTTAGGTGACCTATGTGGCAGCAAAAGAGAATTTCTAGAACAGAAAAAAAGACATACAGTAAAACTGAGGACATATGTTCTCAGTCTATACTCATGCTCAGCTGGTGACTGTAGTACTGTCTAAATATTAACATTGGACAAGGAGGATGGGTCATCACAGATGTCCAACACAGTCCACACTTTGCTCTTTTGTATCTACTTGTGCTCTTTACTAAGAAAGTCAAGAACATCACAAAGCTTTAAGATGGTAGTTGGTCATAATCCCTACAAAAGAGTCAGTACAAAAGGATCAGTAAAATAATTTTAAGGTCTACCAAGTATAACTGAACTGAGACTGTTAATTATAGTCATGATATTTATTCTCTACTATGTATTTTAGAATTTTTTTGGCCACAGAAGTGAATAGTCCAAGGAATTGCAGTTCTTAGTTGCTTTTCTTTTTATTGGGCTATAATTGGAGCAATTGCTCGATTACATTTATCACTGGACATACAAACACCAAGAGATAAATCTGTGAATATGCTGAGTTAAAGATATATTCATATCTGTCTCTACTGTGTAATATCATGACTTGATACTCAAAACAATCAATTCCAATTAACTCCACCAATTAGTAACTTTTTTTATTACTGGTCAGCCAGCATGAGAATGGTAAAATTATCAGGGGAGAATCAGTTTTGGGTTCAGTAGAACTCTTACTGTTTACCCATAGGGTAATTACTACCCCCATTCCCACCCCCACTCTCTTTCTATATACACATCCTGGAAACAAGCACTTATAATCAAATATAATTGTGATCACATAAAGTGAAAATTTCTCCATTGTGACTGGGTGTGATGATAAGAAGAGCTCATTTTATTTCTAAGCCTTGGTGTCAAAGTATTTAAGTTATTATAGTCAATATACAATATTTAGTTTGTGGTTCAGTGCATATACTATATCATGCAGGACAACACACAGAAATAAAGCTGACAATTTTGCTGGGTATTTAATAAGCCATTTCATTATTATATTAGATTATCTATTTCTAAGTAATGCCAAATATGAGCAAAGCACTGGACCTCTCATTTTAATGTTCATTATCATACTTCCACCATAAAAAAACGTTGTTTGGTTTAAGGTGATTTTATTTAGCGTTTCATGTAAATCAAGCATTCTGTAAACTCTCAGATGGTAGTACTGACAGAAATTTTTTGAGTAGGAAAGCCAAGTTCATTTCTAGAGTAGGTATCAATTTTAGTGAGGACAAATTTTTACTCCATTTAGAATGGAAGATATCAAATATAATCAATGTACTATTAAAAGTCTAACTCATCTCCTTGAGAAATGATACATCAAAGTCTCAGTGATGATTTCTGCTGTTGATAGGCTGGTCTTCTAGTAGTAGTAGTATTTAGATTGACCTTAGTTACATGGAGTCCATACTTTGAACAAATTCTACTCTGCATTTTGTTGTCAGAAACATTCTTTTGGAAAGCCTGTTATTTTTAGAATGACAAACTAAATAAGCTACAATAATCAAACATAGGACAAATTATCCTGTCTAATTTTTGAGTGCTTCTTTGTACATTGGTTTGACACAATGGCCAAAGTTTTTCACTCTTTTATATAGTTATACTGGTAAACATCTCCAGCATCCTTTGGCAAAAGATTAATTATATATATATATAGTTATATAGTTATATAAAATATATATTTAACATTCCTCTCCAAATGTAACTGTACCTTTTTTTTTATTGTAGGTCTCTGGTAAGAGCATTGGCTTAGTTTTGCAAGCTGGGTGAATAATTGCATTTTTTTATTTTTATGGCTAAATTCAGTCTTCTGGTTTCAAACTATTCTTGTTTCTCTCTGGTTAAGTCAAGTAAAACTCGATTTTCTTAACCATCTGCTCTTTCCTCGTATTACTTGGGATATAAGTTACATCCATCTTGCCTTTGTCACTTAAGTGCTATCATCCAGCCTATGCCAGATGGAACCTATAACTCCGTAACATTACCATAAGAGACATGTCAAAGTAGGGTATTCTCTCTCCTCATATATTGGCTTCTTTTACTATTACCTTTTGGACATAACTTTTAGTACATTTCTGCCACTAGCTGAAGAATAGTCTTTGTGAATGCTACCATGGAAGATCTTTGACTTTCCCAGTGTGAAGTTGAGTTGATAGATAGTTAATCTTAGTATGATATTTTCTTCTAGGATTCTAAAAACTTTAACAACTCAGGTAATTGTATCCAGTTATACCATTTAAATTCCACACTTATGCTTAAACTAATGCTTCATTTTTTATTTATATTTAATTATAATCAACCATGTTCAGGTCTTAGTAATTGTAAAGTTACTGCATTTGAGAGATTATCAATATTCTATTTTTACACAGAATAGATTGTGATTCTCTTCTGATCAATAGTATCATCATTTCAGAATCCTTCCTGAGGCTCTTCTTGCAAGGGTACAAATGTATTTAGTTTACATTTCTCTAAAAGCAGAAATTAAAACAAGGAATTGTGGGCAAATAGATAAGTGTGGGAAGTAATGAAAAGGAATATAATTGAAGATACTAAAAACAGAGAAACTCATAAGAGGGAAATAAAATCCAAGAGTGAATATTGAGCTAATTACCGTTGTGGGTAATTAGGGTTCAATTTAGCCAGAGATCTCTGAAAAGCAATTGAGAATAAACCACAGAACTGTGTGTATACAACAAAAGAGGAATATCAAACACTGGCTTCTGTCTAAATTTGATAAAGGCTATAGGGGTAATGATTACCTTGCATTTACATATTTGCATAAGTTTAAGAATATTGTCAGCTGTCAAATGAAGATGACATGAATACATGAATCCCAATAGACATTCCTGGGAGCAGCAGCAGAGAATCAACAGGAAAAAGGTAAGAGACACAGTCTAAGTGATGTAAATGTAACCAAAAGACACCTGTATTCAGCTCAGTGCTACAGCCATGCTTACGTAAAAAAGACAGGCTGAGAGAATGTGATTTTAGGCATAGAGATGACCCAGAAATTAATACACTACAGATCTTTCCTGTGTTCCCATCTTGTCATTATTTACCCAAGGATTATTACTATTCTGACTTTTAACTCCTTAAATTATTTTGACATTTTTGAACTTCATATAAATATAAATTTATAAAACAAATTATTTGTAATTATATTTTTTCAATCTATGTTGTATTTGTGAGACTTATTCATGTTCTGTTTATGAGTACTTCATTCATTCTCATTAATTAGTGTAAATTGTACTACAATTATCCTTTTACTGCTGATGAATATTGGGTTTTATTCATGCTATAGCTCTTACGAGTAGTGCTACTATGAGCTCTTTTCATACATATCTTTTGATACATAATTGTGTGCATTTTGCTTGGGTTTATAACTAGGAATGGAACTTCTAGATTATAGGTACAAATATACTTCATTTACTAGATTCTTCCAAGCAGGTTTTAAAGTAGTTGTACAATTTGCAATACTACTAATAGGGCCTTTCTTCTTTTTGAGTTGTACAGTTCATTTTGTGTCCTAAGAACGCTATTCTGCTTTTTTGCTTTGCTTCTTAGCTTTCTGCATTATGTAGATTGTCCCACTGTCTACTATCTAGATAAATGTGGATAATGTCTCAGTGGGGCAGTGGGTACCAAATATTAATTCCTCATCTCTACACCTTTCTTCTTTCTGGGATCTTAGACTCTTAACTCCTGGTTGTCTTGGCCTATTAGTTTTAATTTTTCACTCTTTCTGCTCCATGAGATTACCCATAATTTGTTGACTCCTCTTTCTCTTAGCATTTGTGATCTGTTTGGCCTCTTAGTCTTTTTCTCTGAAAAACATGTGCATGCACACACAAACACACACACACACACACACACACATATACACACACAGATGCCCAAGGGAAAAAGTGGCTTGCATAAACTTAAGTTCTCCTAAATAAGCTTCCCTTTTCTTTATGATAGCCTTTCAAGTCCTAGATATAGTAGAAATACTTCAAATCCTTCAAAACATTTTTGGTATTTTATTTACATTTTCTAATTGTTTTCAGTACGAATATTTGTTTCAAGCTTCTCTACCAGTAGCCAAAAGTGTAAGTTTCCAAAAACACAATCTTGATATTTTTTATATTCTTCGATAATTTCCTCTAGCAACTGTTCCCTCTTTTTTCCCTTACCTGTATTTTTAACCTTTTTCTATGGACCAGAATTTTTTTCTGTAGCTATAAACATTCTTACTTTTCTGTCAACCAAATGAAAAAAAATGACTTAATCCCACACTTGAAAATATATTTTTTTCTTTAGTTAGGTAAGTTTTTTTTTAAAAAAAAAAGAAAAAATACTTTATATCTGCTATCACAATTTTTATATTCAATTTCCTCACCAAACCTCTGCCTCTGAAATGTATTTTTCAATACCACCACTCTGCTACAATTACTCTAGATTACATGATATCTCCATTTAATTCAAAGCCTTTTATTTTCTTTTTACTTTACAGAAACTCTCAGTTACATACGACCACATCTCACTTTCCTTTCTGAAACTGTTTATGCTTTTGGCTCTGTGCCCCATCCCTCTAAAGCTGATATTTACTTTACCTCTCGCATTGTCTTAATCTCTCTTTTTCCACCTCTGTGTTTAATGTTTATATTTTACAAACTCACTCTATTGTTCTCCTTAATTTTTCTCTGCAATTTTTTTTGTCTTCTTTTAGGTTCAGCTGTCAAAATGCAGACGACGTTAATACATAAAATTTATTCCAAGTCTTGACTATTGTCCTGATACATTGTGGTCAAGAATATAAGGATTGTAGAGATATTATGCTTGGACGTAAATCTTAGCCTTGATAATTACTATTTGAGTAAACTTTAGCTAACTAATTAATTCAATCCCAGCTCAACCATTTACCTGCTAAGTGACCTTGGGAAGTTAGTCAATCTTTCTGTATACAGTTTCTTCTTCAATAAAATGGGGCTCCTAACATGTCAAAAAATTATTTGTTGATTAAATTAATGTTAAATAATTTGAAAAATGGCTGGCACATAGTCTTTTTACTGTTAATATTTTACTTGTTAGTAATATTATTACTGATAACTATTAAATAGATGCAGAAAATATTAAAGAAATACCTGACATATAACTAAAAATATATACCGGTTTTAGAGAACCTACTAAATAACATATAAATGCCATCTTAAACAAATCACAGCTGACCTTTGAACAGCACTAATATAAACTGCTCGAGTTAGCTTATATATAGATTTTTTTCACTAACTATTATAAATATATTCTTCTTATAATTTTCTTAATAACATTTGTCTCTAGTTTATTTTATTGTAAGAATACACTATATAACACATACAACTACAAAATAAGTGTTAATTGCTTATGTTTTCAGTAAGGCTTCCAGTCAACAGTAGGTCGTTAGTAGTTGAGTTTTTGAGAAGTCAAACGTTGTATGCAGATTTTCAACTGGGCAAGGTCAGCATCCCTAATCCCTTGTTTTTCAAGGGTCAACTTTTCTTCCTGACTCTTATTTTGGCATAAATGTAGTTAAAATTACAATCTAACTGTACTTGTAGTTTTATTAGGTTTAGACAAAAATGTTTTTGAGAAGATTTATTTTAGTTTTTTTTCAAATAATTTTGGGGCAGAAGTACAGATCAAAGTTTTAGAACTCTCTCTTTATTAATAGCTCTTATTTATCTAGTACTTTTCTTCTGAATATTTTATTTTAAAACTTTCAAATATACATATACAGATATGCAGTGAGAAAGAGATAGAAGAGAGAAGGAAAGTTTAAAGTAGTTGGAGTAGAAAAATCTAACTAATACTTTAAAAAAGTAAAGTTGATCTTTTCTATAAAATACACCTTTATTTAATAAATTTGGAAATGTAAAAGGAGAAAACACATATACTCATAATCTTACTACACAATGTTAATCATTTTAACATTTGGATAAACTTATTTCTATATTTTCATAGGCTTTGATTTTGCCATGTAAGTGTCCTTATCTAGATGTAATTTTATTTGATTGACTTTGCAAATTTAATAATAAATAGCACTTAAGAAGAGATTTCTTTAAGAAAAATAGCCTAGCATAAATTTACAGGTTATTTGCATAATGAGGAGGGATTTATATGAAATGGTTTTCTCTTTTTTTATGTTCTATTTAAAAAAATGTCAAAACATTAATTTTAGTGAATATTCACTTCAAGTGATTAGCTGAGTCTTGAGTCAAAATCTTTGTAGGATGATTCACACAATTTATAACAAATTAGGTCTTTGTTGTTAACTTTTCTCATCATGAACTCTTTCTCTCAGTCAGGAATGGACAGTTGCTTACCATTAATTGGTGGAGGTAATTAAAGTAATAGCTTTCTTGCTTTGTCCTAGATATAAGCCAAGTGAAAACAATGACAACTGCCCTTGCAATTTTGTTGCTGTTTTCTCTAAATTTTTAAAAGGTAATTCTAATATTTAATCTATTTTTTATGAGATGAAATTTTTTCTTAACATTTCATTACTTTCTGCATCTTCTGTTAGTGTGTACAGCTCAAGAATTACATGATTTATGTTTCTATATATCTATCTGTATTATATACTATCTCTCTCAAAATTAAAATACAGACATAACAAATTTGCAATTATGTTACATAAAGTAACAAAGTAATTCCAGAAGATCCGGAATTATGTTCAAAGATATCAGTACATTTTAGAAAATATCCCATAGAGAAGTCATTAAAGAAGAACTTATTTTATATATGAAGAATTATATTTTATCATTTGCAACAATAATTTATCCACATCTTTTCTCTGGGTAACTAAGGGATTATTGTATCAAAAAATGACTCTACCTATATACCTATATAAGTTATTGCATTCTGTAGTTTTAAAAATAATGTTTATAAGGATAGAAAAATATCAGTTATAGATATACACTGGTTAACAAAATTCTCTAGGTAGAAGATCATTAGGCCCATACTAAGGTCTTTTTACAAATAATTTTAGGCAGTATTTTTGTTGATGGTTGAGAATTTTATCAACTTTGGAAGTGTTAATTTATTAGAGATTGAAATTTGAAAGAGAGAATGAATATATGGCAGATAGTTTATTCATTGCTCTTAATAATGTTACTTTTATTATCTGTATTACTCTTGATAATTTGGAAAATGACATTAGCATAGACACAGAAAATTCACCAGTACACTAGAGACAGCTGATTTCACCTATAAGAATTTTATATCATTTGTGGAAATTAAATGTATAAATTAGCCACATGAAAAGCAAACATGTCAATTACATATAATCTATATTCACTGGCCATAATGCACTTAAAAAAATAGCAAGCAAACTCAAAAAGAAATTGCAGTATTTTACCAGTGTAAAATTTTACTAGTATCTCCAACATTGCCTAGGTATTTATTGAAATTTTAACATGTTATTATGAAACTTTTCTCAAAAGCCTACTATTTATGATATAAATACAAGAGATAATCTATTTAGGGTAAGAACAAGAAACTGAAAAATGGCTCACAATGATTACATAGTATCATTTTTAAACTGTAGAAATTATATTATAACTCTTTGGAAGATTAATAGAGGAGACTAATAGTATACATAAACCTCAAAATGATTCTAAAATAATTTCCTCTTTGAACAGGTTTCTAGCACAGATTATATTTGATTCTTACAGTACTATTAAAGCAAGTAATATTAATTTTATGAATAGCTTTATAGAGGTATAATTTGCATGACATGAAACATTATTTTAAAGTAGACAATTTGGATTTTAGCATAGTCACAGAGCTGTGTATCCATAATAGCAATCTAATTTTAGAATACCTTCATCATTGCCCCAAAAGAAACTTCATTAAGAGTTGATTCTCATTCTCATTTTCCCCAGTCTTAAACACAGACTTACTTTCTACCCCTAGAGATTGGCCTATTCTGGGTATTATATGATTTGAGATCATATACATGTGGTATATTGTGACTGACTTCTTTCACTTAGCATAATGTTTTCAAAGTTTATCTATGTTTTACATATGTTAGTACTTTGTTCCTTTTTATGATGTGACTGTATTATATTTTATTTACCCATCCATCTGCTAATGATTTCAGGGTTGTTTCTACTTTGGGGCAATTATAAAAAATACTGTTATGAATATTCATGTACAAGTTTAGGTGCGCATGTTTTTACCCTCTTGGATATACACATAGAATTATTGGATTATAAACTAAATTCATGTATAAAAATTTGAGGAGTTTCTAAAGTGCTTTGCAAGAGACTACACCATTTTACATTGCAGCCCCAAAGTTTTTAACTTTGATGCAATTCATTTTATCCATTTTTCCTTTTGTCACTTTTGGCATTCTATCTAAGATACCACTGCTTAAGCCAAAGTCATAAAAATTTATTCCTATGTTTTCTACCAAAAGTTTTATAGCTTTAACACTTATACTTAAGTTTATGTTCCATTTTGAATTAGTTTTTGTATGGTTTAATGTAGGGGGTCCAACTTCATTCTACTGTATATAGATATCTTCTCGTCTCAGCACTATTTTTTGAAAGGATTATTTTCTATTCATTGAATTATCTTGGCATTCTTGTCAATAGATCATAAAAGTAAGGCTAAATTTCTGAACTCTCAAATATATTTTACTGATTTATATGCCTGTCCTTATGTTTCTACCACCTGTCTCATTTACCATAGTGAGTTTTGAATTTGGGAAACGTGAATCTTCCAACATTGTTCTTTTAAATTGTTTGACTATTATTGGTAATTTGAATGTCCACGTGAATTTCAGTATCTAATCAAACTCTGTGAAAAGTAGGCTGCAATTTTGACAAAGATTGCACTGAATATGCAGAAAAAATTGTGTAGTATTGCCATCTTAATATAAATATTCCAATCCATGAACATAGATGTCATTGCATTTCTTAATATCTCCTTTAATTTCTGTAACAATGTTATGTAGCTTTCAGTACAATTCTTGCACTTCTTATGTTTAATTTATTCTTAAATGTTATCATTTTGATACTATTATAAGTGAAAATTTTTTCTTACATTGTTCTTCACTACTTTATGAAAATATAATTTTCATAATTATCTTTTATTTTTTGACCTTGTTGAACTTGGTTATTAGTTCCAATAGCAATTTTTTAGTGGATTATTTAGGATTATCTGTGTATAAAGCTATGACCTGCTAATATAAATAGTTTTATTCTTTTTTTTTCTTTTTCTAATTCAATATTTTTTTGTTCTGTCTACTTTACCTGGAATTTCCAGTAAGACATTGAATAGAAGTGGCTAGAGCAAATATCCTTTTATTCCTGGTCTTTCATCATTAAATATGTTGTTCATTGTAAGATTTTTTCTAGATATTAATTATTGGGTGGAGGAAGTTACCTTCTATTTCTGGTTTCTTGGGTGTTTCTATCCTAAAAGGATGTTGGATTTGTCAAGCTATTTCTATCTATTGAGATGATCATTTTTTTTTTGCCATTTATTTTATTCAAAGTTACATTTCGTTGATTGATTTTCAGGTTAAAAAAAATAAAACCTTACATTATTGGGAAAAGTCCCTCTTTGTCCAGGTGTATAATTTCCTTTATATGTTGTTGTTTTTGATTTGTTAGCATTTTTTATTGTGGTTAAATAAATATAACATAATATTTTGACCATCTGTAAGTGTATAATTCAGGGACATTACATGCCTTCACAATGTATAATAATCACATGTGTACATACCTCCAAATTTTTATTATCCCCAACAAATGCTCTGTACCTTTTAAACAATAACTTACCATTCATCCCTCCCCTTAAATCCCAGTAACTTCTTTTCAACTTTCTGTTCCTTTGAATATTCCCATTCTAGGTACCTCACATAAGTGGAATTATATATGTCTTTTGTGTCTAGCTTATTTCACTTAGCTTATTGTTATCCAGATCTGTACATATTATAGCATGTATCAGAATTTAATTATTTTACTCACTGAATAATATTCTATTGTATGACTATATCATATTTTGTTTATTTATCTGTTGATGGACACTTGAGCTCTTTCTATCTTTTGGCTGTTGTAATAATGTTGCTAAGAAATTGGTGAACAAATATCTTTTTAAGTTCCTGCTTTTTTTTTTTTTTAGATATATACCTACAAGTGGAATTGCTGAGTAATATGGCTGTTCCATACTTAATTTTTGAGAAAATACCAACTTTTTTCCATGATGACTATACTATTATACATTTCCACCAGCAAAACATAAAGAGCCCAATCGCTACACAACTTTTTACCAAATTATTTTACACTTTTTAAATTTATTTTAGTAGCCATTCAGGTAGGTGTGAAATAGTGTGTCATTGTAATTTTATTTGCATTTCCCTGTTGGTCAATGATATTGAGCATATGTTCTTGTGCTTATTGGACCTTGGTATACCTTGTTTGAAGAAATATCTGTTCACATTTTTATGCCCATTTTTGAATTGGGTTTTTTTGTTGTTGTTGAGTTTTAGAAGTTGTTTTTTTTTTAATATTCTATGTAGTAATCCCTTATTAAATATATGATTTGCATCATTGTTTTTACCATTCAGTAAGTTGTCTTTTACTTCCTCTTTCCTTTGAGAAAAATGTGTATTTTGATCTTTTTGGAATGGAGTGTTCTGTGCATGTCTATTAGATTTATTGGTCTATTGTAGTGTATGAGTCCTCTATTTCCTAGTGTATTTTCTGTCTCATTTTTCTAACATTCATTTACTTTTAACTTATCTGAGATTTTAGTTAAAATGAGTTTTTTTATTGATAATATAGAATTGAGTGTTTATTTGTCTACCCCAACTATTCCTACGTTTTACTTATGATATTTAGATCATCTATATTTAAAGTAACTATTGGTATAATTTGATTAATATCTACCATATCTGTAACTGTGTTTCATTTTTTTCTCTCCATTATTTTTTTTCTTCCAGCTTGAGTATGTTATATGATTTTATTTTATAATCTCCTTGTAAACTATACCTTTAAATTTTTACATTTGTAATTAATCTAAATATCACTTCAAATATACCATGCTGCTTTATGTGTAATATAAGTAACTTAAAACTAATTATACATAATATCTTTCTTCTATTCTTGTTACAATGTCTCATTCATTTAACTATAATAACACTATATGGTAAAATAACTTTATATTGTTAGCATTACTACTATAAAATACTTATTGAATTATTGTTTTTTTAATTTATTTCTCCCCTGATATTCTTTATACAGACCAATGTCTGACATATTTTTTTTTCTTCTCCCTAACAATTTTCTTTTTTTTTTGAAGAACACATTTTTCTGGCAATGAATTTCTTCAGGTTTTGTCTATCAGAGTTGTTTTTTTATTGCTCCTTCATTTTTGAAAGATAATTTATAGTTATTAAATTCTATTTGTTGGAGTTTTCATTCAATATTCTTTCTTTTCTTGCTTTCATAATCTCTAATGACTAATTCTGATTCTTGTTTTGTATTCTTGTTTTGTGTTTTGTATTTTCTTTTCCTGTATTCTTTCATAATTTTCTTTTTTATTAGGATTTCTGCAGTTGGACTATGATAGGCATATATATGTATTTGTATTTATCATATTTTGTGTTCTCTAAGCTTCCTAGATCTTATGTCAGGTCTCTGATATTATTCTTATTCATTATTATTTCAAATATTGTTGTTTCTTTATCATCTAACTTTCCTTCTTTTAGTATTCTAATTATACATATATTGTACTTTATATATAGTAACTTTTGCAATCATTCCATGAAAGTTTAAGCTAACCAATTTTTTCTTTGGCTGTGTCCAGTCTGATGTTGAGCTCATAAAATATTCTTCATTTCTGTTATTTTTTTCTTAGTTTTTTATTTTACTCTTCTTTAGGATTTCCACCTCTCTGCTTATATAACTCATCTGTGCTTAAATGCTATGTACTTTCTAAAGCCCTTATCATATTAACCATAGTTATTTTAAATTCCTGATATAATACTTCCAATGTCTATGTTATACCTGAATGTGTTTCTGATGGTTGCTTTTTCTCTTCAGTCTGTTTTTGTTTATGCTTTTGCATCATACTTTTTTTGCATCATAAATGAAAACATTTTGTTACCAGTTATAGAATCTGAGGTAAAAAGGCATTTGGTATAATGATTTATGCTAATATGACTAGATTTTTAGCTTAAAAAATGTTTGCTGTTACTGTAGAAATATTAGCTTTACATTTTTTATATTGTCCTTTTTTTTTTCTTGGCTCTGGTCTGACTTTGGGTTTCCATAGAATTTCTCATAAAGATTCTTTATCTTGCAGCTCTTTAAACTCTAAACTCCTGTTATAATATTAGATATTCTTTGGTGTTGGTTTAAGGTAAGAGGAGGATTTCTATAATCTTATGATTAAAGCTCATTCTTTACATGGGTTTGTGATTCTGAGCCATAGCTTTCACTAACATTTCTCCACTGATATAAATAACGTTTTCCTTCCTTATGTGAGACAGTTTGGTTACAGTGGGCTAGATATTGAGGGAGAATGCCCTTACCCATGCAAGAAAAGATCCTAGTAAGATATTTCCCTTAGAGCAGAACTTTTTGATGGCGAGCACTCTGGGCACATTTCATGAAGATTGCTTTTTCTCATCCTGCCCCCCACCCCACCCCCTAACCCACCCCCGAACCCCCAAAAAACACACAGAGCCATGATAAACTTATTCTTAGATCCTTACAGTGAGAACTCAGTCACTTTCTGGGGGTAAAGGTCATAAAAATGTATTAGATCCCTTAATATTGTAGTCCCAGGACCTTATTATTCTTACACTGGTCCACATTCAGCCTCCAATGATTTATCAAAATTATTATTTGAGTGCTTCTACCAGTTTATAACTCCAGTGATTTGGCACCAATTAAACAGATTTATTTCTGTATTCCTGGTTGTATTTTTCTCTCCAGATTTCAGGATATTTTTTATTCCTCCAAACTTAGTTCTCTGATTGCCCCAATAAAAGTCACTGAATTTCCTTTTGTTTTCTTTGTTATTGTTCTTTTTGTTGTAATAATGGGAATGACATCATTCAAATTCTTTACATGTCCATGCTGAAACTTGAATGCTCTTAATATGTCATTTTAATTCCCTTATTGTTTCAATTATTTTCTGAATTATTGCCTTGGGAACTTCAATTAGGGTTTTAACTTTAAAAATATTTTAAAAACATATTATTTTTCAAAATATGTGTTTTTTAAATGATATATGTTTTTCAAATTTTTGTGCCTTAGAATTAATTAAGTATTGTAAAGATTAATAAGTTATTTATAAGATTATATTAATGATTTATATAATAAAAATACTTCAGATTTATAATTATTCTCTTTAATACTATGAATTATTTACAATATATCTTGTGTGCAAAACTCAAACTACAACCTGAAATAGCGACAAGTTAAGAGTCAAATTCTAAAGTTTTGCTATTTTTGATAAAAGTGACCTGTTTTCACACTATACTTTGCATTCTGGCAGTAGTTACCCACAAATATTTAATATACATATTTAGAAATATAATTATGTTTAAGAATATTATATCAAACCTTAGTTTTACTTTCTTTTAGAATAAAAAAGATAACTTTTTGTTTACTTCTTCCTTCTAACCACCATATTATTTTCTAGTATTCTGTTTTGTTTTAAATATACACATACACATACACATAGTTGATAACCTCACTGTGATTATGTTTAGCAAAGTTATTTTAAATATAGTACATACTTTACTGATGCTCTCTCACTATTTCTTTTCAGGTTTATTTTAATTTCATTTTTAGTTTGATACACCCTCTAGCTAACAACTCCTTTGAAGACAGTTTATACATATCAAGTTCTCTTTGCTTTTTATATCTAAAAATGTTTATTTTATTCTCAGTTGAGGTTATACTTTGATGTAGAATAGAGGAATAGAATTTTAAATAGTAATTTTTCATCACATTTTGAAGATTTTAATGCATTATCTTATAACATTTTATCAATTCTGAAATAATGTTTTTATTCTGATTATTGATTTTTTTAAATAGTTTTTAATGCTACTGTTTTATTTTTCCAAATTCTACTCTTTTCCTGTGTTACTATCTGGAGATTGTTACCTTGACTCACAAAGACTTTGTGTGTCAGACTCATTTCCTCATTCTATAACAATTATTTTAGAATTAGATATATATCTATGTTAGTTATTAGAGTTGGATGATCATGCATGAGGACTCTATATGTACATATAAATCACGTTAAACAGTGTTTTCTATAGTTATATTTTATGCTGTATATCTACAAATTTAATGAGGCCACAGGAGATATCCTTGACACATACTCAGAATAGTCTACCCATAGAATGGTCAAGCCATTCGTGTGTGTGTGTGTGTGTGTGTGTGTGTGTGTGTGTGTGTGTGTGTGTGCGCGCGCGCGCACATGCGCGCGCGTGTGTGTGTATAAAATATATAACCCTAATCATGGTGAAGAGGTAATATTTAATGGATATTGTCAGAAATGTTTCTAGATTGAGAAAGATATGAATCTTTATATTGAAAGACAGCCCCAAATAATGACCAGAATAAATCATAAATAAAAACAAAATGCATACCTAAGCAAAAGGAAGGCAACTTTACTAAAAACAACTCAATTGAGACAGTAATTGATAAATAAAACTGGATAAATATAAGCTTCTAGACTCTCAAATGTGTACAAGATATATAGAGAGTTTGAGTGAAAAGAATTGCTGATTGCCACATTAGACTACCAAAGAGGTCACTTCTACCTGCCATTATCACTACATTTTGTCACATAATTTTTTGTTTCTACATTAAGCGACATAGTAAAAAACGACTTCCTTATTCTCACTCCCTCATCTGTTTTTTTTTTCTTTTTTGCTCCTCAGGTAACATATTAGAAATACTGTTTTAAGACTAATAGACAAGAAAGATGTTTAAATCAAAACCCAAATAATAATCAAAGTTCATTACTTCCCACAAAAGAGAAGAATGCAGCCATTAATACAAGGTTTTCTTTAAAACTATGAGAAATTTTTATGCAGTCACCTTGAATTAATATGTCCATGATCTTGTATTTTTAAAAAATTCACCTAACTTAAAGTATATCTTCTGTTGAGTATATATGTGTTAGAAAACTGTAAAATATAGCTTTCTCCTGCTGATTAAAAGAACTTACTAAGATTCCCTGAAGAATATCTCCAAATTCTACAAATCTTTCAGAGGGACCTGAGAATAATTATATTTTCAGCTTTGTTCATTCTTTAGGAAAAGGTAGTTGGGGAAAATGTAGATCATTATTATTCTTGTTTTTCATTAATTAAGAAAAATGTTATTCTGTATTTGCTCCTCTACTGACCCAAGTGGAATCTCACTCACTGGTTAATTAAACACCATGCACTCTGACTATAAATAGGCCATGCTTTTATTCCAAGCAATTTTATAGAAATAAAGGCCTTTAATATATACTATTTACTTTCTAAAACTTTTATTTTTCTTATGTACAAACCTGAAAGTAAGTGATCTACAGAGTAATATTACAAAGTAGAATGAAGTATGTTTATGCTAGATAGTAGTTTACTACATTGACTATGACAATAAAAATTAAATACAAGTGTTACACTGTGCATTCAATATCTTAGACACTGGATTTATGAAAACAACCCAGAATAAGTTTTTAATAAAGGTCGGTGTCCTGGTTTTCTTTCCAATGCTATTGCTATTAGTGATCATTGATTATTTATTAGTCAGGTGTTTTTATTTGTCCGTGAAGAAGAATGTTTTATTTTAATAATTGAAAGCTGAAAAATAAAGCTACTTCCTATGCGAATCTAAAAATAGTGTTTATTATAGTTGCACTTTTTTTATAGCCTCTGGGTTCTCCTCATTAAAGCTACAACCTTAGTATAATATCCAAGGATTAAGATATAAAATTTCTAGAGGCTGACTTCTCTACATCCATTTGATTCTCACATTAAGCCTTCTTCACAATCTTTTTCTCCTCCAGAGTGATTGGTTCAAGAATGACCAAGTGACTTGAAACTGTGAAGAGAATAGTGGGGGGAGACTGTTGGTGAACACTTCTTAGTTGTCTTGTTTCCTGCACTATTCAAATGGATTTGATACTTGAAACTGCAACTATCTTCTTGCTTTGAAACTTAGCATGAAGAAAACATATCAAAGTGGACAGAGTCAATCACATGCAGATAAGTGAAATTAGAGCTCTGCTATATCCTCACAGCAGTCCTATTTTCAAAACTCTTGTTTAGGTGATAACATGTCCTCATTTTTTAAGCCAAAATGAATTGAGGGTTTTTGTTCCTCATGGTCAAGGGCATCTTGCCTGAGATATTAATTTATTGTAATATATAAAATACAAGATTTGAAAAAAAAGTGTAAGCTATAGAGTCCTACATTTACCTCTAACATATTCATGATGCTTCTAATTTTTAAAAATTATCTAACAAAATACATCTTCTAAAGAGTATATTTGCATAAGATAAAACTATAAAACACAAAACACTACTGCTGATTAAAGCACAATTAATGTAGTCTCCTGTTGAATTTATGCAAATTCTGCAAATCTTTCGGAGATATCTGTAACAAAGTTATATTTTCAGTTGTCTAGAAAAGGGGAGCTGGGTACAACTAAGGTCATCATTTTTTTTTTTCTGTGAATTAAAAAAAATAGGTGAGTCTGTATATGCTCTCTTATTGACAGAGGTGGAATCTCACTAGCTAGTTGCATAAATTTTATATCATTCTTCCCAATAATTCAATTTGATATTTAAGTTATAGATGTATACATCATTGTACAAAAGTAAAAGTTTTTAAACATGTATATTTATAATATGTTAAAAGTGACTTATTAAGACTTAGTAGTGAAGATTTTTATCTGCACTACTAAAGGCAATATCAACTTCTATCATCTCTAAGCATAGTCTTCATATCTGTAATTGATTAAGAGTTGATACTAGATTGATGACTTTTCAGACATGAATAACATAAATCAGCTGAATACTATAATTTTACTGCTGCATGTTGCTCTCCACAGTATTGTAAGGATTATTTTATGAACAAATAATAATGTTCTTATTTTTATAAACATTTAATCTTCCTGACCATTCAAGTTTTCTATTAGAGTGTTATATATCATTAATTCATATAATATGAATATTAATATGTATTCTTCTAGTATTAAATACAATTTCAGACTTATAAACCATCCTAATAATAGTGTCGATATTCAGGTTAGGGGAAGAATACTCTCATAGAAATTTTGTCATATTTTTGGAAAGAGAAAAAAAGAAACATGGTACATATTCTTGCTCAATACTTTTACTTTCCCTGTGGATTCACTGATCTTAAAATCATAGTTATTATTTAAATTGAATTATATAGTTTCTATTTAATAGGACCATGCCTTGATATTCAAAGACTTTTATAAATATACTTTGCATTTTCTCTATTTTATTTCATATGTAGTCAATGTGCAGACAGCATGTTTATTATTCACATACCAATTTCTCAACGATCACTGCACTTTGAATACTGAAGCCCCTACTTTGTAACATGTATGATTAGAGGAAGAAAGAAATCGGGATGTTGCCTTTAGTTATGCAGTTAAAGATACTATTCTATCAAGTCAAAGTAAGCCACTTTCAAAACACTGTATATGTTTAAACATTCCTTCACTTAAACTGAATTTTTGGTAAAGAATTATATTGTAAAAATTACATAAAACTATATTAAAATTCCTCTCTTAAAACAAGTTTATTTATACAATAAGAGTTTTGTTTTAAATAATAATATACAAAAGTAAGTGCATTTCTCTTAAGATATAATGCTATGAAATATCTAACATTTTGTCTGTTTTCTTATAGATACAGATAGCACAATTTAAATTCCTTCTACAGAAAAAAGTTCTACATATAAATTTTTAAAATCTTTTTCTTCACCTCAAGAGGAAGAAAATTGATTGAAAATCATCTTGTGTTTTAGGACATAGAAGATGAGGTCAGGATCCGGGTGACGTGCACACAGCACACATACATCTGGCTCTCATTGTCTAGCAGTTTCTTTCACTAAGCCTAAGCTTCCTTTTTGAATTCTAATGATAGAATCTTAGATGGTCATTAACAAACACAGTAAGTATACTTATTGCCTCTCTATTGTAGAAGCTACTCTTTATCCAAAGAATGTGCCTCTGGAACTTTTAATCTATTGCATCTGATCCATCTAATATATACTGATTAAACATTTCTAATACAACTTAGGAAATTTACATGTTAATTTTTTTTAATACAGCAACTTATGATTTTCTTGTAAATATCAAGCCAATCAGTCTGCACAAACAACATTTTGAAGTTTTAAAAGTGAGGCACACGGTGTCCTTTTGTGTCATATTTATTAGGCTTTGTATAAATACTCAAAATTTATGCCAAATTCCTCAAATCTCTGGCTTAAATGTCATTTCTTTTTCTCTATAGTTTGTTCTTTTTGTGGTTGATAGGTCATGAGAAACAATAACAATCTTGATTTTACACCATTCTTAATGCACATTATTGTCAACAGCTATCCATTTTCCAGCATAGATGCTAAATGAATAGCTCGCTTAAAGTTTGATCATCTCAAAATAACTTTCTTCATTCACCACATTCATTCCTGAGAAGTCATGAATTGTCAGCTATACTTATAAAAAAATATTTTTTATAATTTGTTACATTTATAGGAGAAATGTGAATTACAACCAATTTATAGAGGACTGTAATGTGTTTTCTCACACAATTTTTGGAAAAGAATTAGAAATGACTCCTACATTGCTGAAATTAATAAATAGAAGCACATTGCGAGGTACCTACTTGCAAAGATATTGATTCATAGAAGTAGACAGAAATAAAACATTTGTGATATTTAAAAGGCTGTAGAAAATCATTATAAAAATACTGGCTTGAGCCAATGGCTCCATGACAATAGATAATAACACAGGGCTGGAAAGTTAAAATGTTTTGGTGTTTATTTAGCCTGGTTAGAAAGCAAGATATCTGATATTCTATTCCTTCAAACATATAAGTAAAATTATTATATGTATTAACATATAGGTAATGTTTCTATTTGTAGTTTAAAAATTGTTAAAAGAATAGAGCTGAATATTTGAAATATTTAATATTTCTTAAAATCCATACATAATGTCATATAATTATAAAATGTGATAGCCCCAGGAACTTATATGTGTCCTACTATTGTTTAGTAACCATTTTATTTAAAACCTGAGTACTAATATATATCTGGCAGTGTGATTTTTTTATCAAATAAAATATTATTGATGTTATTTTATTTTTTACATATAAAAAATTTTACAGTTCAGAGACATTTAATCATTTTGGAAACAATCTAGGAAGTAAAGGAGTTAGCTGGAATTTTATATAAATACTATTTCATTTATATTACTTTTTTCATAGCAAGGGTAGAACTCAAAAATTTGTATAGTCTCATAATTAGGACACATGGGTGCATATTTCTTTTTATATTTAATTTAATTTAATTTAATCTTCAAGTAGAGTGAATTGCTCCTATTTGTATTATTTTGTTTATTCTGCTGTGATAACCATTGCTTAATTATAATTGTTTATTACTCATTATTCTATAAACAGATTTCTTGGGTTAAAATTCTAGATCAATAGTACTAACTGTTTAACTTGGATAAGGTCCTTAATCTCTATCTCAACTCTTTCATCTGAAAATGATAGTTATAATGATATAGCTATCTCATCAGATTCTGTAATTATGAAAGTTCATGTATGGAAAGCACTTAACATTGTTTCTAACACACATGTAAATATTAGCTATTTTTGTTCATTACACTAATAGTATGTAATATATCAATAATTATATCAATATGTAATTTGGTTTAATTATATATTAAAAATGTTTATATAGTGAATGAAATCATAGTTGCCTTGGGTGCTACAATTATGTTTTATTTACTTTTGTGTCACCTATAAATAGTTGTACACTTAATATATTGAAAGATTTTTTTTTAATGTTGAGTGAATTTACAAGTGTTAAGTAATTTCATAGAAGTTCATGTTTGATTTAAAAATTTGTTAACATTAGATAGCTAGTCAGACATGAGTGATGGGGGAACAAAAGAATAGAGGCCCAGCCTAGAGATCACCCAACAAAAACTCCAGTCCTAGTAGAATTCTGGGTATGTACATGCACACTAGGCAAAGAGTTATATAGCAGCCAAGTTCAATCAAAATGACCTCGCTTGCCAATCACCTAGTCATGCCTTTGGAACCACCCATCACCGATTAAATATAAAACAGGCATTTCCACTTCTGAGCTGTTTTTGCCCTTCTGGACTCTCTTTTTTTGTGGTCTTTCTATGGTCTGCTTTTGTGTGTGTGTGTTGGTTACAGTACTGGGACCATGTGCCTCCTTGGGGCATACTTTGTCTTTCTAAAATATACTTTTAATAAAACTATTAAATCTCGATGACCTGTGATTCTTCACAGCTGTCATTTGAGGAAGAACCAAAAGAAAATGTTAACTACACTTCTTCGCCTGCCCATTTATTCCTCTCCCTTCCCCCTGCCCTTAAGGCAACACTGAACTCTGATTGGCCGCAATGGTGACATTTTTATTATAAAATTGAGTTGTAGTCAACAGTAGCATCCCAGAACACAAACATCTTTAGACAAGGTACTGAGTTTTAATCCTACTTATATTCATTGTACCTAGCTAAATGACCTTGATGGCAGTAATACTTGCTTTCTGTTCTAGTAAACAGTAGTGATAATTTTTTTTTAAATCAAAGAGATTACTATCTTACGTATAGGGAGCCTGACATCTTATGGAAGCATATGTATATTATAATAATGTAATGTTACATTATTATATAATTATATATTATATTATATCAAATTTTTATTGTTTTTATACTCTTCTTATTAGGTACTGTTGCTAATAAATAATTTTCTTAAGGCCCATTGACAAAATATTTTTATTTATCAGGTATTTTCAAATCCCTTAGGACAAAAATATGAAAATATTACCACAATGTCTTTCAATATACAATATCATGGATTGTATGATCTAACCATTATTTAAGGGACTGTTAAGAAAAAATTTTACCTATTTAAACATAGATTTTTTATGACTCTCGTGCATAAATAAAAATATAAATATATTGATTAAGGTATTCCTACAAACAATTTTTAGAGTTCAATTCATTTCTGTAACTTTTAATTCAAAGTCACTGATGCACATGATTTTCTATAAATTATTTTCCTTTGGTGAAGTGATGGTGTCACTGCTGGGGTGAGGTGAAATGCAGCGTCACCCCAGAGGTGAAAGGGAAGAAGAGATGGATAGTGGAGTACGGTGGACCGTGGCATTGTGTGTTGTTCCTCGGTTCTTTTCTGCCGACAGTCGGATGCTATATAACTTTTTGCCTACTGAGAATGTTCTTACTTAGAATTCAGTCTGTTATAATTAGATTCATGAACTTCTAGGCATAGTCATGAGATTATAATGACGATATAATGAGGCTGAATTTAGGGGCAGTACTTTTTGCACATGCATTTGTAGCTGGTTTAGTCAGCAGCTTTTATGGCCTTTGTGCTCTAGAATTTAAAGTAATTTATAACCCTAAAAGGGAAATATTTCTGGGAGGTGCTTCAGGAAGATTTTCAAGGAAAGTTTCTGTGGTTATAAAGCTGGGCCTTGGCTCCTGTGGCTCATGGCTGTCTACCTACCTAACAATAGTGCTTTTCTTAAAAGAAAACTTTTGCATTTTCTTCTGCAATTCTGACATGCATCCTGCAGGTTTTGATATTGGTGGGTTTTTTTATTATTATACTAAAAGGTATTATTGGAATATTTTTAGACACAATCTGCAATTATATTCTTTACTTAGAGAATTTTTAAAAGGCCTGTTGACTGACATGCTGAAGAGCTGTAGCTTACCATACAAGTCACCAGGAATAAAACAAACTCTCCACATCTTTCATCTTGCCATTTTTACCTTTTCCAATACATGCCCCAAAACAATTTAAAGAACCAAGATACTTGGTAATTTTGTATAAAACTATAGGATCTTCATTCCAAATAACTTTTAGCCAATTCTCTATCAGTTCACCTGACTCCCATTCAAGTTTGTGAGAACGAACAACAAAATCATAGGGGAAGATTTTATATAAAAGTCATCTAAATAGGTGCCTTTTGACTTCATTAAGAAGTCAAACTGTCACAATTTGTAGATGACATGATTTTCTATATAGAAAACCCTAAAGACTCCACAAGAACACTACTAGAAATAATAAGCAAAGACAGTAAAATTTCTGGATATAAAATCAATGTTTAAAAATCCATAGCTTTTCTATACTCAAATAAATAATTTTCAGAAAAAGAAGTGGAAAAAATAATTCCTTTTGCAATTGCAACAAAAAGAATAAAATACCTAGGAATAAATTTAACAAAAGATGTGAAGGATCAATATAATGGAAATTATAAGACCCTATTAAAAGAAATTGAAGAAAATACAAAGACATGGAAAGATATTTAGTGTTTCTGGATTGGAAGAATCAACATAGTTAAAATGACCTTATTACCTAAAGCATTATACAGATTTAATGCAATCCCTATCAAAATCCTATTAACATTTTTAAAGAAATAGAACAAAACACCATCAAATTTGTATGGAAGCACAAAAGACCCTGAATCGCCAAAGCCATCCTGAGATAAAAGAATAAGGCTGGAGGCATCACTGTCTGACTTCAAATTATACTACAAAATGGCAGTCATCAAATGGTACGGTATTAGCAAAAAAAGTCATACAAACCAGTGTAACTGAATCAAGAGTCCAGAAATAAACCCATGTTTACATGGACAAATAATTTTTGACAAGGTAGCCAAAAACATACAGTAGAGAAATGAAAGCCTCTTCAATAAATGGTACTGGGAAAACTGGAAAGCAAAAGAATGAAACTAGAACTTTGTCTATCACCACTCACCCAAATTAGCTCAAAATGGATTAAGGACCTGAATATAAGACTTGAAACAATAATGTATAGAAGAAAACATAGGAACTAAACTCAAGGACCTTGAACTTAAAGAGGATTTTATGAATTTGACCTCAAAGGCAAGAGAGGTAAAAATGAAAATACGTAAATGGGACTCCATCATACTAAAAACCTCCTGCACAGCAAAAGAAATTGTCAACAAGGTGAAGAGATAATCATCCGAATGAGAAAATATATTTGCAAGCAACACCTCCAATAGGGCCTAATATCTAAAATATACAAAGAACTCATACAATTCAACAACAACAACAACAACAACAAACCACAAGCAATCTAATTAAAAAATGGGCATGGGACCTGAATAGACACTTCTTCCAAGAAGACATACAAATGGCCAAAAATTATATGAAGGGATGCTCAACATTGCTACCTTTTATGGAAACACAAATCAAAACCACAAAGAGATACTATCTTACACCTGTTAGAATAGCTATAATCAACAAGACAAGTAATACCATGTGTTGGAGAGGACGTGGAGGAAAAAAGTTCTCATACACTGCTGGTGGAACTGGAAAGTGGTACAGCCACTATAGAAAACAGTATGGAGTTTCCTCAAAAAACTAAGAATAGATCTACCATATGATGCAACAATGTCTCTACTGGGTATTAATTTTAAAGTCTTGAAAATGTATATACAAAAAGATTTCTGTACACCATTGCTCATAATAGTATTATTCATGGTGGCCAGAACATGGAAGCAACCGAAGTGCTCTACAATAGATTGTTGGATTAAAAAATTGTTGTTATACATGGAGTAATGGAATATTACTGAGCTATAAGAAAAGATAAAATATTGCCATTTGCAACAACATAGATTTCCCCTGAGATAATCATGGTAAGCAAAATGAGCCAGACAGAAAAAATTGAAAACCACATAATATCACTTAAATGTGGGATATAAACCTAAAAACAACAAATGAACAGGACAAACAAATAGAGACTCCTGAACATGGACAATAGACTAGTACTTATCATTAGGTAAGTGATAACTACTAGTTAGAGAATGGTTGATAGTATTGTTGTTAATATAAGATATATGTCAACAGTGGTAATCACTGAGCAGGTAAAATGGATAATATTCTTAGAGATTATTGTTATTTGAGGAAAGTGTATTCAATATTTAAACACTATATTTTGAAAGCCAAACAAAAACTACTATTTTTGTAACACAAGCCAATGAAATTTATGTTTCATAAAATCTCAAATTATGGATGCTCTTATTAGAGTATTTACCAGTGAGTTGGCAGGACAAAAAAAATTGTAGAGATGTCTAGATTTATCATAAGTGAGGATGGATTTAAACATCTCAGATCATTCCTATATAAAGACTAAATCATATTTTTTTCTAAAGATTAAAATTAAAAGTTCTAATAAGATTCCTGGGCCCTAACATTTATTTAGGCCATGTAGTTGTATTCAATACAATACCATTTTAATTGAATGTAAAAGATTTTTTAAAGTTTACTGTAACTGTATTTAAATCAATATTTTGAAAGAAGAGTTTGTTTAAGAGTCCATACTACATTCGATAAAGCATGATATTGCATGGGGACTTTATAAAAATAAAACACAAAACCCAGTTTTGAACTTTTATTGCAAAGGAAAATAAAGAAGAGAAAAAAATATGAGAATTAGAGAAATAAATTCTCAACCTCATATGGTAATGATTGCATATTAGAAAATTTGACATATTTTCGTTATTCTACAAATTAACTGTTGGGAACAAACATCAGACAGGCATGGCCTGAAGATGAACGGAAGCACTGGCAAAGCCTGCTTCTGCTTTTACTGTTTATTTCATATTGCATGATTAGCCTGGGAAAGCAAGTTGTACCCTGGCAGCCCTTGCTTGAGAAGCGGCCTTGAGACATTTCTGGCTGCCAGAGATCTATCAGCGCACCTGTGAAAACATAGCTCTTCTTGCTAAAACTATATAAGAATGTTATTTTACAACATAATTGCTGGTGCTTTGTGCCAGTCCTCCCAACCCCGTGTCTGTGATTCTTTCATCCCACGCCACCTCTACCCTGAACGGCTTTTGTTGCGCGGGTCGCGACAATTAACCCCTAGGATCTCAGGCATTGGTGACCAATAATCTCATTTTGTCTGTGAAAGTTTGTCTATTCTGTCTATTCTATACAAATGTAATCATATAATATATGATTTTACTTTGCATAATTTCAGAGTTTACCTATGTTGTGCCATATATTGGTACATTATTTTTTTATTGCTAAATAACATTATATTGTATAGTTTTAAAAAGAAATCAATAGGCCCAAAATGATGTCCTTCATGCTAAAAGCCCATTCATACCAAAGTTAGATTTAATACCTGATTTAATTGAAGTTTTAACCTCTCTCAGAAATGTAATCTTAATCAACTAGTCTGAAATTTTTTAGTCAACAACAGTGAAGTGATCTGTCTATGTAGTTCCTCTCCATGCTTCCTTAAGAAGAAGAGGTAATCTGAATAATAAAACCCAGTCATTCCCTTACACCCAAAATAAGATGCCCTGATCTGAAAATAATCCTTAATATTTTTCTTCAATTTTTTTCGGTACTATTTATGGTGGTCAAGACATAGAAACAACCAAAGCACTTTTTGGTACATGATTGGATAAAGATAATATGGTACATCTATATGATGGAATATTATTCAGTCATAAGAAAAAATGAAACACTGCTGTTTGCAACAACATGGATGACTCAAGATTATCATGCTAAGCAAAATAAGTCAGACAGAAAAAGTTGAGAACTATATGGTTTCACTCATATGCAGGATATAAGACTGAACATGACAAAGAAAAAAAAAAACTCATAGACACAGACAACAGTTTACTGGATACCAGGGGAAAAGGGGAGGTAGACAAGGGTAAGAGGTATTAATAATAACATAAGGAGATTCGACTTTGCTGAACACGTAATCAAATATACATTCAATATAAGTGTGATGTATTAACTAATTGTACGCTTGAAACCTATAGAATTTTATTAACCAATGTTACTTCTATACAATTAATTTTAAAAATTTTTAAAAATTAAATTCATTGCAAAACCAAAGGTCAAAAAATAAAATTAAATAAATAAATAAATAAAAATAATTTTTTTTTTTTTGCTACTAGCTTCCTTGCCCCACACTTCTTTATAAAACTCTTTCATTTTATAGGGACACCTTTCTACTTACTAGATGGGATGCTGCCCAATTCATGATTTACTTAATGAAGCCAATTATATCTTCAAATTTACTTGTTTAAATTTTGTTCTTAAACAGATTGGTGTCAGGGTGAATATCACAGCGAATTTTTGATGAGAACAAGAAACACAGGAGTGACACTCTTGAACCCCATTTTGAATTCACTCTTTCCAACCATTTCTGCATGCCACTGGTAAATTCTGCTAGGTTTGAGTTTACTGTCTCTTTGAGTTCAAGCTCCTGATTTAATTGGCTTCCTATTCTAGAGGTCAGTGGGTCAGCTTGAAGTTGGCACATGGTTCTATCCAGAACCTGAAATCTCTAGCCCTGGTTAAGGTCACAAGTCCATGTTGGAATCCTTTTGGTTTTAGCCCACATTTCCCATTTACTGGGGCTTGCTGGTTTAGTCCTTTGTCCAGTCCCAGTCTATAATTTTTATTTAGTAGAATCTGCTGTTTTACTTCATGTTGAGAATGACTGGTGGTGTGCACATAGCCTTCTATTGGCCAATCTGTAGTAATGTCTAAACTACAACCCTTGTGTTTGTCCCTTGATTCCATTTTGGAAACTACTAATGGTTTAGTGTGTAATTCCCCATTTGTTTGGAATCGTCTTTGTTCCAGTTAAAATCTCTTGTGAGCAAAGAAAGCAGCTATGGAAATAACAGCTTTGAACATGTTTACGTCTTTCACAGTGCCAGGTTAATTGAGTGGAACTTTCTCAGATAAATTAATCAGGTACCCACGCAGGTTAACACACCATACACGGAGGGGAAGTACAGAGTCTTACGCAACAGAGTGAAGGGATTAGCATCTCTAAAACAAGCTTTATTGACTAGTAGCATAGATAGCTGTGTAGTGCTCCCAAGCCAGTCACTATGACAGGCAGAAAGTCAAAGTTCTCAGCTCTCAGTACATCTGTCCATGATGTGCTCGGATTAGGCTTGAGTATCTTCTGTCTAAGGAGTTCAGTTTATATGAACCTTATAAAGTGGGATCCTCAGGCTTATTGGCCCCTGCAAATGGGGGCTTATCCAGGGAAGTCATGGCTGACGTCTCTGTGGTTTTGGGCATTCCATTCACACCCTATGGGTGTTCCTATAATGTACCAGTTGACATTACTGTCATGACTCCCATGGAGTCCCTTCCATAACGTCCAAAAAATTCTCATTTCTGTATGCTCTATACAAAATCTGACAAGAAATTTTAAAAAGATTTAAAAACATTATGATCAGAAATTCAGCACAATTAGAAGCTGTTAGGAAATATTGTTATGCCATCTCCCCTAAGGTAAATGCACTTAGAGGGAAACATAGGTGGATGGATATGTCAGTCCTTTTGGTGAATCCAAAAACCAAGCTTTTTTTTTGTCTCAAAATACTCGTAGATATTGGGATATTAGAAACAGAATTGTCCTGCAAGTATGCCCTAAAAACTTTATCTTCGAGAAAAATTGGATATCTTATTTGTACCTTTGTAGTATAGGTTTTTCTACCCCTGCATTCCTCCAAACCTGAGATTCTTTGAAAGACAAATGTTTCTCATTAGAATAAAAAAATAAAAAGAATTACTTAAATATTGGGCAAATGTAAAATTTATGTCCTCTCCACAGCTATTAGTCTATGAGATTTCTTTGTGTGTTTGTGTGAGTGTCTACATGTGTTGTAAATGAGAGATATTTCCTCTACCTCTAGATAATATTGCCAAAATTAATTTAGAAAGAGTTCTGTATAGTTGGTCTGAAGGCAAATAATTGAAAGAATTGGACATTTTGAACACTCAGAAAGGTAGGGTCTAACCCAAATATTTTTTCAAGTTCATGTGATCTAAGATAATCATTAGTAAATAAAAGCTAGTTTAAGTTCATTGGATTAATTAAAACAACCATACCTTTTAAATTATTAAAATTAAATATAACATTTTTGGTGTACCTTTGCTTATAAATTTTTCAACATGAAAAATAAATTGGTATGGTAAAATTTTTATAATGATAAAAATGAACTGGAACTTTAAGCAAACATAATCTGTCCAGAGGGAGGACGTAGGTCTTATGGATTTTCTTGTGGTCTGCATAATCACAAGAACTCTACACAACAAAATGCCACAGGAAAAACTCTATGTTTATAATAAAGCTCTATGTTTCTAAATTCTCCTTCCATTACCTTCCTTTCTCTTATATAAATACCCCTTCATCTCGGCACACAGGCCAGGGTGTGCATGTGGCTTACTATGTCTGCATGCTTCATGTTGCAACTATTTATTTTCCTAAATAAATTATTTTGGGTGATAAAACACCTAGTTAATTTTTTTTCAATCAACAATAAGTAATTTAAATGTAAATGTTAAAGACAGATTAAATCATGTAATAAAGATAAGAGATTTTAGATGGACTCTTTAGTAAATTATGATTTATGATATGTGTACTTAAAATAGTTTTCAAAATCTTTTGTTAGTCTGAAATTTTAGTTTTGTTAAGTTAAATTAAGTGATGGAAATTTTTTTAATTCTAGATAATTTCCAGATAATATAAAATATTACATATTAATTGCTAAACATAGATTTATCTACTTTTGGATTACTATTGCAAAAATGAAAACTGAATATAAATTTGGATCTATGTAAACATGACATGTTGTCAAATTCCTCACAAAAATGAGAAATTTTCTATGAAAAATCATGTTTCTAGAAATTATAAAAAATATTTCTAAATTTGCCAAGCCACAGAATGCTAATATAAATGTTAGTTTATAATGTTTACTTCTTAGTTTTATGAAAAATCAGGGTTTTAAATGTTAAAAATTATAATATATGTAACTAACACTACTGGAAATAATAAGAGAGATGACTGTATGCAAACATGTGGTTTTCAACTAGGAAAAAGTGTGAGGATTGAAGATGCATTTTTTGTTTTATTAAGGGAAATGAGTGTAATTTTGTCTAAACTAAAACTTCTGGTTATGAAGAACAAACTACAATTATATAAAACGTTAAAGAGTGAGGAAAAAATAATTTTATCTTGTGTAATTAAGCTGGTTGAAAATTGAATTATTATTATAAGGGTTTTAAAAATTAACTTTCTTTTATCTGCTAAAAGGAAAAATTTGTTGGACTGTTGGCCTGCTCCTGATAAAAAATTATAAAGGTTTTTATTTTCAAGTAATCTGAGAAATCAAAGATTCTATATTTCATCAAAATAATTTTCTGTTTTATGTTGCCTCAATCAGGTTCTTTGACTACTTAAGAGAACTGAATCTTCTCAATAATGAACTAATCTGCATTTGTCTTTGAAAACTTTTATTGTCCCTTTGGACAAATAGATAATTAAGTATTATTTCATGATAATCCGGAATTGTATTTAGTCAAGTGTTTTGAAAACTTTGAAATTTTTTATAAACCTCCCAAAGATCAAATCCTAAATCATGTGTTTAACTTTCAAACTAACTGAAAATTTTTACAGGGGCCCTAGAAAATTTCAAAGGATTTGTCATTCTCCTTATAAACAGGAAGATATTCAACTATTTAGATTTATTTGATACATTAAATTACATGGGAAGCATTGTCAAATAAGAAGTACGATTAACTTCTTTTTATGTGATATATGGGTATATAAGTGCTCTGGAAATTATGAAATTTCTAGAAGTCTGATATGTCCTGGAATAAAATGTTGTTTGTCATAAATATTGACATTTACACTAAAAAGACTAAACTCGAGTGTCAGTGATATGACATAAATTTTATGCAAGTCAGCAGCAACAGAATTTGTAAAGATTGGGGAACACATGAATGAAGTCCATTCTGCTTCTGCAAAAAAATGATCTTTCATTTCCATATTTTTGCAATCCTAACATTCTTGTAACATAGCAATAGTCTGCTCCTAAATCAGATAAATTAAGTTGGTACACAATGACTGCAAATTAGATGAATACTTGGAGCTATGGGAAACTCAGGAAGCCTGCTTAGTTTCTGAGGCTTTCTGGCAAATCCCATTTTTCAGTTTGTCTGCATTCCTTCCTCCATCATAGTGTATTTAAAATTTTTTTTTTGTCCCCTGAGGCATCAGACCTCTTTTCTTTGAATCCTTTGTGCACCTGCAGCTGGACTTCATTCGACTGCCACTTAGTATGAGTTATCAATATGTTCTTTCCATGTATGTTTTTCAGCTGGGTTGAATCCTTTCCCTATCACAGACTAATGCTTTTACAGTGGCAACAAAACTATTAAAGAATGTGTTTTTACTCCACATGAAATATTCACTGGTATACCAATGCCTATTGATTTAAAACTGACCAATGATCCCATGCTGTTGCATACTAGTATGAAATATGACTAGTTACTATAACTCTTAATCGGCCCAAGCTGATTAATAACAGATTAAGGAAGCTTTCCTGGGCTCAATTCAAGGGATCTTGGCTGGTTACAATCTAGAGTTTGATAACTGAGTATTCTGAAAGGCTCATCAGAAGACATACCCTGAGTACCATTGAAAGGTACCTTACCATGTACCTTCACTACTGCCACTGCATTGAGCCTTGAAAACACATATCACATCTAACGAAGGCTCTACTTCAGCAGCCCTCAACCCTTTTGATACCAGAGACTAGTACTTCTCTGAGAATCTAATGTCTGAAGATATGAGGCGGAGCTGAGGTTATGATGCTAGCACTGGGAGGCAGCTGCAAATACAAATGAAGCTTCACTCACTTGCCTGCCACTCATCTCTTGCTGTGTGACTGAGTTCCTAATAGGCCACAGACTGATATCAGTTCATGGCCTGGGGATTGGAGACCTCTGCTCTATCTGACACCTAATCTTGTGCAAATGCTGGAGATCTTCAAGTCAAATTGACTAGGAAAAGTAGCTAATATCAATGTTAAACTATTTCCAACCAAGGAGCCAGATCAAAACTTTCTACTTTAGCTAAATGTAAAAACTTTATTCTTTTCTTTCTTTCCTTTACTCTGATATTTACTCTCCTAGATCATTGCTAAGGGGAGTAAATTCTGGAATGTAGGACAACTTTTTACTTCATGCTAGGAAAAACATAATTGACTCCTGGCTTGTATGGGAAATTATGCCCTGAGAGGATGTATTTTTGTCTGTGGTAGTTAACATTCTTCTTGAACCTCTGAATTCCTGGATGACTGGTGCACATTTGGATAATCCCTCTCAGTTTATCTACCTGTGCCGCTAGCTTTTCTAAAAATTATCTACCAGGAGGCATTCATGATTCAGGAATGACTTCCTTTGGCAGAGCCATATTTTCCTGGTTAGAAATAAATACAAAAGGAAATATTATCAGAAACCTATTCTTAACTCTTGGAGACATTGCAGATTTCATTGCTAAGGCACTGCTGCCCAGCAAAGATCCTTAGACTCTCTGGACAAGGTGATTCTTATAATAGGATAGCCATTGATTGTCTTTAAAATGAGCAAAACGGTTTCTGCTGTAGCCAAACCACCTGCTGTACCTAGATCAACACTTCTGAGGAAGTTGAAACTCAATTACATAAGACCACTGAGAAAGCCATTTGGCTTATAAAGATGCTTCCTTCATCAGGGCTTTTCTTTTATTGGTTTGAGTCTTGGCGACAATGACCCCAAAGTGCTCTCTGAACATTGAGAATTATCTTTTTTACAATTGTCATAATAATCTCACTTGCATTGTATTCAATCAAAAGTTTTAAATGCATGTTTGTAGTGGCTAACTGCCAAGCAAATGATCTTCCTAAGGCTGAAATGTCAGAAAGAGAATGAAGAAAATGGCTGACTTAAGGACAATAAACCTGGAACTGTAACCCGTGAATGTCAGAAGATTAAGCAAAAATACCATACCATACTAAGGATCAACGGAACTGCAGAGTCATACCTGAGAGTGATACTAATGCTTTAATTTTTTTTTTTTGTCACATCTCTCAGTTAAGCTGAGAATCTGATCAAAAGGGAAAAATTTTTAAAAAGTAAACCACAGGCCCAAAATGACATCACTCATTCTAAAAGCCCATACTACCAAACTTAGATTACCTGATTTAATTGCAATTTGAACCTCTCCCAGAAATATAATCTTAATTAACTAGTCTATAATTTTCTGGTCAACCTTAACAAGGTTATCTTGTCATTTGAGTGTTCTCCATTCCTCATAGTAAGAAGAAGCAGTCTGAATAAAACTTTTGCTATTTTCTTCCTCCCAAAATAATATGTCCTGGTCTAAAAATAATCCTGTCATTTTACTAAGAGATCCCTTGACCCACATTTCTTTCCATAAAAACTTTCCATTTTATGTAACCCCATGCAGCATGCTTTTTCTTGCTAGTTGGATGCTGCTGGATTCATGAATTGTTCAGTAAAACCAATTAGATCTTCAAATTTTGTTCTTTAACAATAAGTATGTCATATTTTGTTTATCTATTCATCAGCTGATAGTTAGTTGGATTGTTTTCACTCCTTGACTATTAGGAATAATACTGCTCTGACTATTTTATACAAATTTTTAGAAGGACTTACATTTTCATATTGTTTTTAGTTATATAACTAGAAGTTAAATTGCTAAGTCTGAGTAGTTTATTGTTGAGCTAGTGTTTGCTCAGGTTAGCAATACTTGAAATGAGTTAGGGTAAGGGAAATTAAGGACCCTGAGCTAGAATTTACCACAGTTAAGCGGCACCTGGGGTAGAGCTTTCTTTCTATAAGTATGGCCTGGCTGGGGAATTAAGCTTCAGTTGTTTTGGCTGCACCCAGCTAAAATAGAGCTTCTGCAATACAAGACTTAGAGGAATGAGTAATGCCAGTGATGCAATCCTCCCAAGGTCAAATAGTAGCCTCAAGTTGGAAGGTGAAAATGAGGAAGACCAGGAATTTAGGCCACAGGATCTAGAGTAGAGAACTTGGAGTAGATTTTCTGTAACACAGAGTTTGTGTGGAGTTAAGAGAGTGGGTATGACTCAAATGCCAGAGAATGTCTCAGATCTTATAAATTTTTAATAGTTTTAATTGAATAAATATATATTCATTTGCTAAATGCTCTTAGGATAATTTTCAAAGACTAATTATTTTATTTCATTTCATTTCATTTTATTTATTTATTTATTTATTTATTATAATTTTAACTAGTTAAATGACTTTGTCTAAGAGAAGTATATACTAGGCTTCTCACTCCATTCAAGAAATCTCAACTCCGGCATATTACTATTTTAAAATGGATCCACATACTTTCTACTAATCATTTTATGTTTTAAACAGTTTAAGTGAGAAGGCACACATTATCTTTACAATGCTCCATTTTTCTTTACTCAGGGCCATTTCATTTCTGTTTTTTAGGCTGTGCCTTGCATATCTTCAGGGGACAATATTCACATAGTTATCCATTTGCCCTGCTGTAACAGTCCTGATGACCTTGGCCAATGTGAAAATAAATATTTATTTTGATGCAGAGTGGGTTTTAGAGTAATATATTGTCTTGAGACGAGGTAAAAATGATTCAGATTCAAATCCACAAATTAACATATTTCAAATGTTGGATGCTCATAATGATGTGGATCTCTTTATATTTAGTATATGTACAAAATTTATTTATCAAAAATGTACATATATTTTATTAGTCATTCTTTTTTGTGCATTTTACATATAACATTTTTGATTTATAATATGTTATTCAATGAGAATTTTTAAAAATTTTTAATGATTAGATATACTAGAGCTATGTATTTTGGGAGAAAGGAACACAGAAATTAAGTGCCTTTATTAATGCTTTATATTAAGAGTACATATTATCATCATGAATTATCTCTGTTTATATTGACCATGATCAATATTTGTCAAGTTTCTCTATTATAAAAATCACTATTTCTTACCCTTCTTTCTACTGTACATTTTGGAAGAAAGTCATTTTATGCAGCTAATAGTTAAACAATGAAAAGGATCAGGGAAATAATCAAATTTCTTGAAGTATGTACACCAGAGATTTGGAGTTCAGCACTGAGCTTTGTCTCTTTTCTCCCATTTATTTTTTCTATCATTTATTTAAGTCAGTATAGAGTAATAGAAATTAATAGGCAAAACAGAAATATTTTTTAGAGTAGTTTAAATACTCTGTGTGATAATATAATTATAAATATGTCATTGCGCTTTTGTTCAAACTCCCTGAAATGTACAACACCAAGAGTGAATCCAAGTAATATATCATTCAATGAGGATTTATCCAATTTTTTAATGATTAGATATACTAGAGTATATGTTTTGGGAAAAGGGAACACAGAAATTAAGTGCCATTATTATTGCATTATAGCAAGCGTACATACTATCATCATGAATTATCTCTGTTTTGATACTTATAGTATATCAGTTTAGCTTCATAAATTGTAACAAATGTACTATTTTGGTGGGAAATGTTGATAATGGCAAAGGCTATGCATCTATGGAGGCAAAGTATCTATGGAGGCAAAGTGTCTATGGGAAATTTCTATATCATCCACTCATTATTGTTAAATTAAAACTGCTGTGAAAATATAAAGTTTTAATTTAAATAAAAATTACCCTTTAACTTATTGCCGAGCATGCCATTGGCGTTAAATTTAAGAATTTATTACAAAACCCAAAGTCACATGGAGTTTTTTTTATATTGTCTTTTAGAAGTTTTGTATTTTACATTTTGCATTTAGGTCTATGAATTTATAGACACATTTATTTTAAATTAATCGTTATGAACAATACAATCTCTGTATGTAAGTTTGGTTGTTGGAGGTTCAAAATTATATGGATATCCATTGAATTGCCTTTTTTTTTTTTCTACCTAAGGTTAGTTGAATATATTTGTGTGGGTTTATTTCTGGGTGTCTCTTCTTTGATCTGTGTCTATTTTTCCTTAATACCATGCTGTCTTGATAACTATAGCTTTATAATAGCTTTGTTTGTTTGTTTGTTTGTTTGTTTGTTTGTTTCTTTCTTTCTTTCTTTCTTTCTCTCTCTCTCTTCCTTCCTTCCTTCCTTCCTTCTTTCCTTCTTTCCTTCCTTCTTTCCTTCCTTCCTTCCTTCCTTCCTTCCTTCCTTCCTTCCTTCCTTCCTTCCTTCTTTCCTTCCTTCCTTCCTTTCTTCCTTCCTTTCTTCCTTTCTCTGTGTGTGTCTCTCTCTTTCTGTCTCTCTTTCTGCTCTCTGTCTCTCTGTCTCTCTTTCTCTCTTTCTCTCTCTCTTTCTTCTCTTTTTTCCTTTTTTCTTCCTTCCTTCCTCTCTGTCTCTGTCTCTGTCTCTGTCTCTCTCGTTTTCTTTCTGACTCTCTTTCTGTCTCTCTTTCTCTCTTTCTCTCTCTTTCTTCCCTTCTTTTCTTTTTTTCTTCCTTCTTTCCTTCCTTCCTTCATTCTTTCCTTCCTTCTTTCCTTCCTTCTTTCCTTTCTTCGTTCGTTCGTTCCTTCCTTCCTTCCTTTCTTCCTTCCCTTCTTTTCTTTTCTTTCTTTCATTTTTTTCTTTTCTTTTTTTCATTAGTTTCTTTTTTTCATTAGTTTCTTTCATGTGGACACACAGTGAGAAAGGAAAAGAGTGTGTAGCCTGAAAGACCTGCTGGCAGTTCCCAGCTTTTAATGCATAGGTTCCCCATGATTTTAGCTACAGGAGATGAATAATTTTATTTGTGTAGGGTAGCCAATTAAAGATTTTGTTTTTTCAGTTTCCCTTTCTACCCAGTGTGAGGAAATGGGTTGTTAGAGATATCAGTAGAAATCTTCCTTTGTTTTCCAGGCATTCTCCTGGCCTAATTAGTCATTCAAATTTATTCTTCTTCAGTATTATGTTGACTATTGTAAATCTTTTGCCTTTTTATAAATTTTGATTTATTTTATTAATATATAAAAATATTTTGTAAGTATTTTGATTGCTACTGGTTTGAATCTATAGATCAATTTCTCAAGAAGACTTAACATTTAAAATTTTGAGTCTTTCAATCCATGAACATGAAATCTAGGGAATCTATTTGTTTAGATCATTTTTTATATCTTTCCCCAGAGATTTGTACTTTTTTGTAACTCTATTTTTAATTTTCTGGGAAACTTGTAGATGTTTTCCTAAGTGACTAAATCATTTTACATTATACCAACAGTTTATGAGGATTCCAATTTCATCACACTATCATCAACAACTATCTGATTTTTATGATTACATCCATCCTACGAGATTTAAAGTGATAGCTCATCATAAACTTGATTTGTGATTCCCTAACCAATGATGTTGCATATATACTCATGTACTTATTGGCCATATGCTTATCTTCTTTAGAGAAGTACTTATTCAAGTCATTTGCCCATTTTTATTTTTTAATTTTTTTGTTTATATTATTGAATTGTAAGAGTTCCATATATATTCTGGACATGTGTTATTTTTAAATATGTGATTTGCAAATATTTTCTCTCCTTGCATGGGTTCACATTCTTGTTAATGTCCTTTAAAACACAAGATTTTCAATTCTAATGCAGTCCAATTTAGTTATTTTTTCTTGTATTGGTTTTCTTTTGTGTCTAAGAATATGATGACAAATACAAGTTCATAAAAATTTATTCCTGTTTTCTTCCAAGATATTTATAATTTAAGCTCTTACATTTCCTCCTCTATATCTATAGTTACTTTTTGTTGTTGTCTTGCTTTAAAGTTTGTCTGTGATCATCCAGCTTTTATTTTTGTTTGCACAATGTGTGTTTTCTATTTTTATTTGGATCTTTTTTTAGTCTGATGATCTCTGACATTTTATTGTTTTTAACACATTCACATTTGATTTTATCATTAATATATATAGATGAATGTAGCTATCATTTTTGCCTTTCGTACTCTATAAGCCCATATCTTATTTCTCATTTCCTCTTTTACTGCTTTCTTTACCATTGAGTGGAAATTAATGTAATATTTTAAATTTCCTTAATTTATTTTTTTATTATATTGTCTGCATATTTTTTCCTTAGTGGTTACTCTAGGGATTGCCACTTTAACTTTAAAAAATCTACCTCATTTTATACTCTACATCAACTTAATTCCAATAAGATAAGAAATGGGATTCCTACATAGCTCAAATCCCCTTTTCCTAATTTGGGAAGAGATAGTATGTATAATTATTACAAGTATTATACCTACATATATCACAAACCCAACAATATATTGTTATCATTATTTTGTGTAACTTTATGTCTTTAGAAAACTGAGAGAAGAAAAGCAAGTATATGTTTATAGCTTTTCTTATATTAGCCTTACTAGTTTCATTTCTGCTTTTTTTTTTTCATTTTTTTTTCCAGTGGTTTCAAGTTACTATCAGAGTAATTTCCTTAGCACAAAGATTTTTGCTCCTTGGTGTTATTATTGGCAAATATATCATATTTCTATATGCTATAGGCCTAACAGTACAATTATACACTTATGGTTTTATACAGTAGCTTTTAAAATCAATTAAAAAAAACAAAAGAATAAATATGGATTCATACTGTCTTTAAAAAATTACAAAATTACCTTCATCAGTGCTCTTTTTCTTTCACTTAGTTTCTAATTACTGTTTAGGTTACTTATCTCTAGGCTGGAGAACTCCCTTAGTACTTCTTATAAATTAGTTCTGCTTAGAATAATTTTTTTGTGTGTCTAGGGATATATTTTCATTTTATTTTTTACATGTAGCTTTACTCACTATAGAACTGTGATGGACTGAATTGCAATCCCCCCCACCCCAAAACAAATTCATATATTAAAACTCTGAGCCCAATATGGTTGTATCTGGTGTATCTGAAGACTAGATATTTAAGGAGGTAATTAAAGGTAAATGATATCATAAAATGGGCCCTAATTCCATAGGTATTCTGACCTTATCTGGTAAAAAGAAGAACATTCTTGTGCTCTCTTCTCTCTCTCTCTCCCTCTCCCAGCCATTATTTTCTGAATATTTTTTAAACTCCTTTCTTTCTCTCCAGTTTTCTGAAATTCGCATATTGTTATGCTGGTGTGATTAATGCACACCCATTTTCTCTGAGATTATTTTTATTTCTTCTCTTTTATCTCTGTTCTTCAGATTTCCATCAATCTATCTTCAAGTTTGCTAATTTTTACTTCTGCCACCTCAAATCTATTGTTGAGTGCTTTAGTAAATTTCAATTTCAGTTATTTTATTTCCAACCTTGGAATTTTTGTTTGGAGAAATATATATATATATTTGTATATATAATCTTTATTGAAATTCTCTATTTGATGACACATTATCATCATAATTCCTTTCTTTTGTAAGCACTTTTTTAAAACCTCTTTAAGCACATGGATAGATAATTTGAAGTGTTTGTCTTTACATTCAAAATGTAATAGTTCTCAGAGGCAGTTTCTGTCGCCTGTTTTCCCCCTATGTACATTACACTTCCCTGTTTCTTTGCATGTTTCATGATATTTTATAAGGGATTGAGAATTTTAGATAATATATTATAGCAACTCTGAGTGCTGATCCTCACTTCCCCCTTCTAGGGCTTGTTATAGTTAACTGCATATTCACTTGTTTTGTTCTTCTCTGTTTTAGCAAAGTCCAATTTTACCCAATTGTGTGAAGCCTCTGGGTAAAATTGGACTTGGAGGGTACAGCCTTGGGAAAGCACACAGTTACCTAGAGATGTCGATGGCATTTGTAGGGTATTCATTGACTCTATCTCACCACTCCCAGCTTTTAAGCTCTACTCATTTGCAGGATTATTATTCTATTGTCAACAATGCCCATGGGTATATATTGTCCTGCAGAATAAATCCTCTAAATTAGAGTTTCTTTACAGAACCTTTTTTGAGGTCTGTGTTGAAGGTTTTTTATGATCTCAGGAAGTTTCTCCTTAGCTATCTCTTTCTCTGATTTTCTATGGTAAAGTAGCTAGTCTTTAATTTAGCTTATCTCTCCAATGAATCTTCTAGTCTCTTTTTTTTTAAACTACAACTTCCATTGTTTTTGATACCATCTTAGGCTTGAACACTCTGTTGCAAATAAAATCCATTCTTTTGGAAAAAAGTTTTAGCCATCCTCTCTCTGGGCAAAATATTTTAACCATGGCTCTAGAGCTGGTGGTGAGAACAGTGGCATGCTTCTCTCTGATTAAAACCCATGTTTTATGAGCTAGGAACTTAGCAGAGGTGTGGAAGGAGAGGTTTTCTGACCTCTGGTGTTCTCAAATTTCTGTTCCCAGTATGGGACTTCTGCTTTACAAATAAACTAGTGCAAGAATGATCTGGGCCTTTTTTCAACATGCCATATCCAAAGTAGAGCTTCCATCAAATGGGTGGGATGTGGATTGAAAAAAGGGAACCCTTACACTCAGCTCCACTAATCTGGAATTTAGCCTCTGCAACAAATTGCTGGGCAGAATAAGAATTGCTAATGTCCTGCCTCTCTTAAGAAGATATTGTAGCTTTCTAGCTGAGAGATTAGGGGAGCAGGAGCCCTGTGGTTTTGGATGCAACTGTCTGTGGGGGAGTTTCTGTTATGCTGGGCTGGAAGTTGGGGAGGGTGGGAGCGTGTATGTGGGTTAGGTGCTGTAGACTTTCCCTGTTCTTACGGAGTTTTACTAAATTTTCTTGAACGTTTCTTCATTTATGACCTAAGGTTGCATGACCTTAGTATCATTTCTAGAGGCATTAAGTGTTTATTTAAAGAATATTTTTTAACAGTTTCACTGTGATTATGTATGCAGAGTACCTCACGTTACCATGCAGGAAATCCAGATCCTGAGTTTTGAATTTTTTCAAATATTTCTTTGGTGACTGAGATAATCAAATAATGTTTCTTCTTTAGCTTTATGCTGTAGTTGACTACAATCATTAATTTTTGTTGAATCAGCCTTTAAATATGTTGAATAAATCCCACTTATTTATTCTCTCTGTACACAATGTATACATTGCATAAATCTCTTAACACATTCTTAGATTCATTTTGCTAAAATTTTTTGGTGAATATTTCATGTATGTTCATGGCATATTGGTTTGTTAGTTTTCTTTATTGTGATGGCTTTATGTGATTTGGGTAATAAAGTAATGCTTACTTCTTAGAATAAGTTAGAAACTGTTTCCTCTGGTTCTTTTTCTGGAAGGATCACACAGATTTGGCATTATTTCTTTATTAAATATTTGGCAAAATTCACCATTGAAACTTGGGTCTTATTGCTTGGGTCTTTTATTTTCCTGGCTTTCATGGTTTCTGACTGATAAAAGTCTGCTATAATTCTTATTCTTGTTCTCTATAGGTCTGGTATTTTTCTTCTCTTTTCTTCTTTCAAGATTTACTGTTCAGTAATCCTCCTGAATCTGTGGTTTTGTATCTGTCATCAATTGGATAAATTCTCTTTCAATATTACTGGAATAATTTATTTTGTTCTATTCACTTTTCTTTCTCTGGTATTCTCATTATGGATTTAAAAATTGTGACAAATTTCTTAGATGTTCTGAGTTATTCTGTTGTTATCATTTGTGTGTTTCTGTTGTTGTAGTTGTTTACCTCTGTTTTCATTTCAGCTTGAGAAGTTTTCATTAACATATTTTCAAGTTAACTATTCCAGTTAACTATTACTTTCCTTCATTTTGTACAGTCTAGTGATGAGACCATCAAAGGCATTTTTATTTGTTAGTGGTTTTGATTTCAAGCCTTTCTTTTTGATTATTACTTAAGAGTTATCCTGTATCAGTTGCTTTTAGCCTTTTTTAAAAATATTGCCTACTGTTCTTTAGAGCCTTAAGGTATTAATTCCAGTTATTTCACATTGGCTGCTTGATCATTAGAATGTGTGTAACATATATGAGTCTGCTTCTTAATTTGTCACTTCATATATTTATTCTCTTGCCTTTTGGGATACTGTGTTGGATAATAAGAACTGAAATAAATAAGCTTTTAACTTGAGAATTTATGGTACTCTTTAGGAGCTGGGCTGTGTTTAATGTTTGCTGTAACTATAGGTGCCAGAGGCTTCAAATTCCTCTACTCTCTGTTTTTGTTTCCCTTTTTGGTTTTGGAATCCTTAAACATAAATTATTAGAGACAGTCTGCTCTTACCGCTCCTTCAGAAATAATCTATTGTTATTATATTGGATCCTTGTTTGTGTGGAGGTAAGGTGTCAGGAATGAGAAGTATTCTATGATTATATATTTAATTCTCAGTCTTGAACAGCTCCTGCAGCTCCTGCTCTGGTCCTCCTCGGCCCAGAGCTGCCGTTGGAAGCCTCTGCTGGCCTCGAGGGAGGGGATCTGTGCAATCCCCTTGGGCTGACAGACACCACCTCTCCACATGGCCAGCGGCCTGCAGTCCTCCCTGCATGCTCCTCAAGGTGCTGGAGCTTAGACGGTGCCAGGAACACTCACCACATGCTGCTCTGGCCCTCTGGTCCTGCTCAGGCCACTTGCACCAGGCCACCACCATGGGCTACCTCTGAAACAGTAAGACCGAGGACCAAAGCAATGAGGAAAAGGAGTAGCACAAGGCCAACTAAAAGATGGAGAAGCACTATAGAAGAACAAGTAGGTTCACTTGGATGTGCTCTGCCTGCTGCTGCTGTTTGCTGGAGTATCTAGTGAAAGGACTACTATGAAGCAAATGAGGATCCTGCGTGTTAATCAGTTTAGTGGAGAGAATGGTCAGAGGACCCGTGGACTGCAAGGAGCAACAGCAATGGTGAGATGGCCGCCAAAGTGCAGGACATCAAACAGCCTGAAAAAGGCCATTTAAACCATCATGGCTGCCATGAGGAATTTGATGCCTCCCACGGACCTGGCCAACTCTGGGAACTAGTTTAGAGTAGGCTACATTCTGAGCATGATGAACATGCCAGAGTTTAATTTCTCCCCAGAATTATGTGAGAACACCAAGGCTTTGTGGGAGGATGAAAAGGTCAATGCCTTCTAGGAGCACTCCAATGAGTATCAGCTCATTGCGCCCAGTGCTTCCTGGACAAGACTTATGTCATCAAGCAGGCTATGTGCCTAGGGATCAGGATCTGCTTCGCTATGGTGTCTTAACTTCTGGAATCTTTGAGACAAAGTTCCAGGTGAAAAAGTCAACTTGCAGATGTTTGATGTCGGTGGATCCAGTGTTTTAATGATGTGACTGCCTTCATCTTTGTGGTGTCCAGCAGCAGCTACAACATGGTCATTCGAGAGGACAACCAGACCAACTGTTAATAGGAGGTTCTGAACCTCTTCAAAAGCATCTGGAACAACAGATGAGTGCACACCATCTCTGTGATTCCATCCTTCAACAAGCAAGACATACTCACTGAGAAAGTCCTTGCTGGAAAATCAACTATTGAGGATGCTACTCCCAAGCCTGGAAAAGACCCATGTGTAGAATGGGCCAAGTACTTCATCCACAATGAGATTCTGATAATCAGCACTGGGGGCCTACGCTACTCCCACTCACCTGTGCTGAGATACCAAGAACATTCATTGTGAGTTCGAATGCAGTAATATCATCAAGCACATGCACCTTCGTCAGTACGAGCTATTCTAAGAAGAGAACCCTAAATTTAATTAAAGTGTTAAGCACAATTAATTAAAAGTGAAATATAATTGTACACACAGTTAATCACCTACCATAGGATATGATTAACAAAGTAACATTTCTTTTCTTCCTTAAGTGGTTTTGCCAATCTCCCTTTACCTGAAACTTGCTTAAATATTCTAAATTTAGAAAACTTAAGGCTCACTACAGAAAAAAAAAAAAGCCATGAAAGTTTCCTAAGTAAATAAAATAATAGCATCAAAAATAAACAAACAAACAAACAAACAAACAAATAAATAAATAGTATATTTTTTGTGCAGCATTAAAAATATCAAAATAAAAATTAAATATGAGCAAAGAAAAAGTAAATCTCAGTCTTGGAGTGGGAACGTGTTTCTGGACTGTCATCTTAAATGATAAAGTGTTTCTCTATAGTAAAGTCTTGCTCATTTGGTTTTATTTTTCACCACTTTAAGTGATATAGAAAGACTAAAAGAAGCTAAAGTGGAAGGCATCTCCTCTTCTCACCTGGGATAAGTATCTGGTAAAGTGATAAAGTCTTCACTCACCTCCAGAGCATTTTTCTGTTTTGTAGAATGTTCTGAGATTATTCTTCCTTTGCCCTGCCAGACCTATCAGAAGATCCTTCTCAGCTCCTCACTATGAGAATTTGGTTAGGTTCCTAGAATTAAACCCATGAACATGTGGGTTACCCCTGAGACTACAACCACCAGCAGTTTCTCATTCTCCAGCTAGTCTACACTCAACATCTAGAAAGTAGTCAAACTTGCCATTTAAGTGTTTCTCTCAGTTTATGACTTTAACAGATCTGCTTTGTGAAAGTAGATCTCAGCTGTGACTATAGATTTGCCTGATTATATAACAGTGGATGTGCAACCTCAGTTCTCTGATAGGTCAATGAAAAGTTGATAATTTTAGGTTGCCAAGATTTTTCTTTTGGTACATCAGGGAATATTGACTTTAAAGCTCTTTGCATGTTAGAGCAAAACTTGGAAATTTAAAATGCCCTTTTTCTTTTTTCTTTTCTCCCCCCCACACCACTTTTTACTAATCATGTGTTATTTCAGTTTTGATTTCTCTCAACCACTTTCTCATAAAGGATTTCTTCTAGAGGCCCTCTTACCTTATTTAAGTCTCTGGCTCACGTCAGTCAATTATTTCTATAGAACTACTTATTCAATAAAGTGATGTAATGGAAATTTGGATAGATTCTGCATGTGGGAGAAATGAAGAAAGAAAAATTTCTTTGTACTAGCTTTAGAGAAAAGAACAGTAAAAAGACCAATTTTTAAAATTTGTTATATCCTAGTGATTTGGACTACCAATTAATTTTGAGAACAGATTTTTCAGTTTCAGATTTCAGTTCTACTATTTTTTTAGTTATGCATTTTTTACATGTTATAGAATGTTTTCATGCTTTATTCTCTTAATATGTAAAGCCAAGTGAATAATAGTACCTATCTTATATGTATATTATAAGAAGTTAATATAGATAATGTTCTTAACACAATACCCAGCATATAATCTCTCTCTTGGTTTAGCAGATAAATCTCTATTATTTTTATTTAATGTTTATGTTGGCTCAGAAAGAAAGCATTTGTGCCCATTACCTAGGAAAATGGTAAGAAGTGTGAGTAAAATCTTACTTACCACATACAATGCTTTATAAACTGTAGAACAGTCACACTGGCATTACCATATTAAACTATTATGTGACTATGAACTATAAAAATATTAGTATACCCATTTTATAGATATGATTGAGGACTTAAGTGTTCAATTTAGTTTTCAAGGCTATGGATAGTCCTCATGTCTAAGGAATTTTTCACTAGACCATATTTAAAAAAAGATAGAAAATTATTAAGTTCAAGATTTTATTTAGAAATCTGCTCAAAAACACCTTTAAAGTTGTTTTACTTTACAGAGTGTAGATAGAATCTCAGCAAGAGTGGACAGTTAAAATTTACATACTATTGGGAATAATTTGTCAAAAATAGTTATTGGAAGAGTGAGGGATTATCTTCTGGTTTATAAGCTGTATTGTGGAAAGCTTGTTTTATCAAGAAGACTACAAAGTGACAGTTAAGGGCAAAGTTCACATGAAGGTCACAGTAAAAATATTTTATTTTTTTAGTATTTCTCAGAGTCCTTCAACTTGGTCAACAGAAAAGGTGAGTCTTATTGTTTAAACTCCAAATCTGTATAGCTTGTGTAGAGTTCACTCTCAGATAGCTGACATGAGGTTATGAAAACTTGTGTCTTTTTGCTGAATATCAATAATCTTTTGAGTAAATGGCTGCACTGAAACTACTTAAGACTCTGGAAATAAACCAGCAAAAGATATCAGTTATCAGTATTAAAATTAGAATTATCAAAAGAATTTTTGTGCTGTCTTTTAGCCAAGATTCTGTTCATTTGCATTAGAACAGATTTCATTCTAAATTCAAGTCTATAGAAAAAAGAAGTTTGCATCATTTATTTTCTCCTGAGACCCTCATAAAGAAAAATATTGGCATGCAAAGAAAGAAAAAGTCAAAGAATAATCTAGCAGTCATATGACCCTGAGTTCAAGAGTTTTGGTCCAAATTTTTAAACAGAAATTATTCATAACAATCAGTCTATTGTGGTTTGAGGTTCTTGACACGACCTATTTCAAGAAACTCTCATGATATTCTTAAATTTGTATCTCTCTTTAGAGTGAAAATCCAGGTGGTAGTTGTATAATGTTATTTTAACTGGTATACATAAAACTTAGGGACATTTACTTGGAATTTTATTGAAATATTTATGGTTTAAAATACCTGGTAAAGTCTCTTCCAATGAAGTTCAAGAGCAGTCTCACACTGATGTTATACTAGCAAACCTAGTATCTGGAGAGAAGATCTTGAACAGGTATCTGTAATTTTTCATTCTAAAAACCTTCTTAGACATGCTGATTATAAACTTGGGTATACATTGTTATTAAATTGCTGCAATATCTGGATATTTACACGAGTGGATATTTTCATGAGTGGGATCAAGAATAGAGTTGAGATCTCCACATATGTGAAACACCAAGTTTCTAGCTCATATTAAGATAATTTATGAGTTCCTACTAAAGTGAATCTAATGGCCATCAGAACTAATATCACAGCTTTGGTCCACTGCAAATAAAATTTCTCAGTTAAATTTGCAAATTTTAGTTTTGGTGTAAAATTATTATTTTTCTTTTTTTTCTAGGCTGAAGATATTATAAATAGTAAAGCTTCTAGGTGACAGGCAGAGCTTTACAGAATTATTTAATTACTATCAGAGTGAAATACAAATCTATAAGTAGATAAAGAGATAAATATTCTCCCAATGTGAAATTGAAATTCTAAAGTTTATTTGCTATTATCAAAGAAGTTGCTTTACAAGAAGGAAAACATTCTAGTCAACCATAACACAGAGAATCAACAGTGTTAAGGTATGCATAAATATACAGTGAATAAAATCCACTTACAAATGTTTACAGGTTTTGATTTGTGTCTGTCTATCTTTAAAATGTTCCTGGGTTGTTGACTCAGCCACTGAGACCTACACCAGAAACATCTTCTGAAATCTTACTAAAGGTTTCCCAAAATTTCTTATTTAGGATTATTTTTAAAGTTTTAGTTGTCATAGTTAATCACAGGATGTTAACGTATTGAACAACTGGATAGGCATTAAGACATCACTTTTACTGCCAACAACTTGTAACACATTTCCCTGTGTGTCTTGAATTGTTTTTGTTATTGGTTTTTTTTTTTCAGTAAGTGCCTCAACATTAATTATATCCCATCTTTTGGAAGAATCAAGGCCTCTAAAATGACATATATATATATATATTTGTCTTTCTAAAGTAGATTTCCAACTGCAGTTAACTGGGTTTCTTCCAAAGCATAACAAATTCATAATGTATCCTGAAGAGCATACCTTCTATCTTTATCGACCTTATTCTCTTATCTCTACTTAACTGCAAATCTCAGTCGAAGCTTCAAATTTGGCAAAAAATACAGATTTGTCTTCTGAGAGGAGATGGATTGAAACAAATCTGAGTGGGTTGTGATTGCATACCAAGGTTTAAGGCCTCCTTGCTCAATTTTCAAATAAGACTAATCTATGAAGAGTTTTAAATATGAGTTGTCTAAATAAATTTCAAGGTTATTTATATTTTGTTTATTTAAATCAAGTTATCTAAAGATGAGGCAAAGAAAACTCTCAAATAAATGAGATACAGTCAGGGATGTTTTTTCTCCTGAGAGAGGAAGAGGGTGATAGGGCTTAGGATGTTGCACCAACAGATAGATTATGTATGATTGAGAAGAGAATTTAATCTGGGTTCAATCTAAAAGCACACATTTTACAGGTATTTTAAGTCAAGAGTAATGACTTGAGTGGCATGACATCATTAGGGTAAGTAGAAATCTGACAACTGCGTTGTCAGAAGCTTTAGTTAACTTTATGGTTACTGACATTGCATGCAAACAAGAATGGTAAACTTTTGCTACAGAGACAAGTAAGAAACTATAGACAGAGACACATTTCTGATATACATTGTGCTGTTAAGATTTAAATCCCTAAATCTGTCCTGATCTTTAAGTTATAATTTAAAAGAAATAATTATGAACCTCAGAGTAAGAAGGTGTTTGAAGTAGATCCTTAAAGTGAAAGAAGAAAGGTTAGCAATATGTTAGACTAGAAAGTACCAGGCCCTTGTTCCCTATGAAGACATTGCTTAATAGAAAGATATGGACCACAATACCTTTGTGAGAACTCTAGAAACCAGTTCAGATGTTGCAGCACCCAGGTGAATGGAGACCACACTGAGGAGAGTAGGAGAGTTTTCTTTTTCTTTGATCCTGTCCATCCTCCAGCCAGCATAGTTTAGTGAGATTGGGAAGAAATCTCCAAATGCCTAGCTCCTCCTTTGGGAGAGAAGGAAAAGTTTGAGACCAGCATCTAGCATTCAGCTTGTCTGGGGACTTCTGGAAGGGCTGTTTTCAATCTCACCTGACTCATTACACTGACAGGAATGGTGGCATAGTTTAGATATCTGAGGTGTTACATGGTATGTGAGAGGAGCAGAATCTTCAGTTCTACAAGCAGACCCTGGGGGAGTAAAAGGTTACAATCAGAAAGTTTCAACTGAAACAAAAATTAAAATATTCTGAGGAAACGAGAGAAAGGCTCTTAGGAAAATGAAAAGACTTAATGGTATTCATATAGACCAGAACAAAAGTACATGTACAAGCAAAGGGAAGATGCATCCCTAAAAAGGGTTTGGGAGGTCCCAGGACCTCTACCTGGACTGACTAAAGAAGTTCTTCTTCTGCACAAAGGGAAGATTAGAGGAATCGAAAATCCCCACACATAGTTCAAAATCAATGTAAAACTTTTGATTCCCAAAATATATAACCACTATCAGGCTCCTATTGACTGGAAGACTTACCAATAACATAAACAGAAAATTAACACTTATTGTTGTTATAAGTATTATCAACTTGTTTTGAATATACCACTTTTTATCCAATTTAATTGCCTTATTAACTTTTTCAAAAATTAAGTGAACAGATGGGGGTTCTTCAAAATGGTGGAGGAAAGATATCGAAAAAAATCTGCTTAACATTATATGTCTTTAGAATAGTGAAAATTAAACCATTGACATACAACTACATACATACTAGAATGGCTAAAATAAAATAAATGGCCATATCTGGTGCTGTAGAATTATGGGAAGCAACAGCAGTTTTTATACGTTGCTGGTAGAAATACAAATAGTACACCTATTTTATTTTACTTATTTTTCTCTGTATGTGTAATCTATGCTTCCCCCCCTTTTTAAAAGTTTTTATTTCTCAATTAGAGTTGACATTCAATATTATTTTTGTATTAGTTTCAGATACAGCACTGTGGTTAGACATATAATTTGTGAAGTGATCCACATGATTAGTCTAGTACTCATCTGGCATTATACATAGTCATTACTATATTATCAACTGTATTCCCTGTGATGTACTCCACATCCCTGTGACTGTATTGTAACTACCCATTTGTACTTAATCCCTTCACCTTTTTCGCCCAACCCTCCAATCTCCCTCCCATTTAGCAATCACCTGTTTGTTCTCTATATGTATGAGTCTGGTTTATTTTGTTTGTTCATTTATTTTGTTCCTTAGATTCCATGTATAAGTGAAATCACATGGTATTTGTCTTTCTCTGTCTAACTTATTTTACTTAGCATAACATCTTTTAGGTCCATCCATGCTGTTGCAAATGGTAAAATTTATTTTTCTATTGGTGAATAATATTCCATTGTTTATATGTATCACTTCTTCACTATCTAATTGTCTATTGATTGGGCACTAAGATTGCTTCTAGATCTGGGCTATTATAATAATGCTGCAGTGAACATAGGGGTGCATATATCATTTTGAATTTGTGTTTTATTTTTCTTTGGATAAATACTCAGAAGTGAAATTGCCAGGTCATAAAGTAGTTCTATTTTTAATTTTTTAAGGACCTTCTAAATGTTTTCCATAGTAGTTGCACCAACTGGCAATCCCACTAACAGTGCAGGAGGGTTCTCTTTTCTTCATATCTTCGCCAGTGTTTGTTGTTTTTTGGTTTATTGATAATAGCCATTCTGACAGGTATGAGGCAATGTCTCATTGTAGTTTTAATTTGCACTTCTCTGATTATCAGCAATGTTGAACATCATTTCATATGTCTATTAACCATTTATATTGCCTCTGGAGAAATGCCTATTAAGGCCTTCTGTTCATTTTTAATTGGATTTTCTTTTCTTTTCCTTTTTTTAAAAGTTGAATGAGTTCTTTATATATTTTGGATTAACCTCTTATCAAATATTTCATTAGTAAATATCTTCTCCCATTCAGTAGGTTGCCTTTTCATTTTGTTGATGGATTCTTTTGTTATATAAAACTTTTTGATTGATTTAGCCCCATTTGTTTATTTTTTATTTTGTTTCCCTTGCACAAGGCGACAAAGTGTCAACCCTAATGCAAACTATAAATTTAATTAATAACATCTCAATATTGGTTTATCATTTTAGCAAATGTAGTACATTAATGCAAAATACATATATAAATTTTAAAATTTAGATGAAATGGACAATTACCTGAAAAACAGATTACTATGACTCACTTATATGAAATAGATGATTTGAGTAGCTTTATAACTATTAAGGAAATTGAATTCATAATTAGAGAACTTTCAAAAAGCAATTACAATAAGGGAAATTAAGTATTAATCAATACTTGTGAATATAGAGACAAACATTTTAACAAAATATTAACAAATAAAATTTAGTAATATAAATAAAAAGATTATACACTATGACTATGTGGTAGTGTCTGGCATATTAACAAGCTAAATAAGAAAAAATACATAATTATACCAACTGGTAGAAAAAAATGTGATAAATTCAACATATATTTGTGATGAAAATTCTCAGCAACATAAAAATAGAGTGGAACTTTTCAAATTGCACAGAATATCTACAATAATCCACAGCTAGCATTATATTTATCATAAAAACCTGCATGCTTTTCCCCTAAAGAATGAGCAAGTTTGTCCACTCTCACCACACATAACTAACATAGTGTTCAAATTCCTTTCCAATGCAATAAGGAAAGAAAAGAAAATGAAAAGACTATAGATCAGAAAATAAAAGCAAGCAAACAAACAAATAAACAAATAATTCCTGTTTGCAAATTATATGATTGTTTATGTAGAAATTAACAGAAATCTACAAAATAATGGAAATAACAATTGAGTATAGCAAAGTCACATACAAAATCAATTGTGCTTTTATGGACTAGTAATGGACCTATGGACACCAAATTAAAATTATAATAGCTTTTAAAATCACTCAAAAAATGAAACTTTAGTTATAAATCACAAAACATGCACAAAACTTGTATGCAAAAACCTACACAACATTGATGAGAAAGGTGAAAGAAACCCTAAACAGATGGAAAGACATCTTTCATGAAATGGAAGATCCAATGTAAAAGGTGATTCTTTCTTAAATGTTATACAGAATTTAATTTAAATTTCAATAAGATTTTTGTTGTTATAGACAAGATTATTCTAAAATTTGTATGGAAAGGCAAAGGAACTAGAATAGCTAAAACAATTTGTAAGAAGAACATTGTGATAAGAATCGTTCTACTCTACTGTAAGACTTACTTTATAGCTACAGTAACTAAGACTTTATAGAATGGGAAGGAAAATGGATCCATAGAATAAAAGAGAGAACCCCAACACACTATTTTCTACATACAATGATATGCAGAACTTTTTTTGACAAAGGTATAACAAATAATTCAATGGAGAAAAGAAAGACTTTCTAACAGATGATTTAGAAAAAATTAAGCATTCTTAAGCAAAATAAAATGGCTTTTATCTAATGTAACTTGTACAAGAATTAAACTCAAAATGAATCACATATATAAATATTAAAAAAGTATAAATATTTTAGAAAAAAATTAGAGAAAAATCTTTAAGATTTAGGTTTAAGCAAAGAATTCTTAGACTTAACACCAAAACACATGATCTATAAAATCTTTTTAAAGTGTTAAATTAAACATTATTAAAAATAAAAACTTATTTTGTGAAAGACTCTAAGTGGTTGAAAATACAAGCTACGCACTAGGAGAAAATATGGGCAAACTGCATGTCCACCAAAGGATTGACATCTAGCATATATAAATAATTTTAAAATTCAGCAGTAAAAAAACCACAATTATAAAATTAGTAAAAGACATGGATAAACATTTCACTTAAAAAGATATACAGACAAAAATAAGCACATAAAAAGATGTTCAATATCATAAGCATCATATACATATGAGAACTAAAACTTCAGTGAGAAATCATATACCTATTATAATGGCTGAAAATTAGAAACAAAAGCAAAAATAATGGTGAGGTCAAATGCTTGAATGATGTGGAGAAACTGGATCACTCATACATTACTAGTAGAAATGTGTGAGTAAATGGTAAATGTGTAGTAAATGGTATAATCACTTTGAAAAAATAGTGTAGCTCTTTTATTGAAAATGTAAGTGTACAATTATTATATAACACAACAATTTTTCTGTTGCAGCATTTGTCCAAGAGAAATAAAATTATCTTCACAATAATTCTATACATGAATGTTCATATCAAAGTTTTTTTTCAACATAAATAAAAAGTAAAAACATCTTGTTATCAGGTGAATTAAGTAATAAACTGTGGGACAGCCATACTATGTTAGCAAAATAAACAAACAAAAAATAAAACTAAAAACCAGTATGGCTAAATCTACATGAATACGTGTTGAGTAAAAAAAAAAAAAGCCAATCTAAAAATGTCGCATACTTTCATTTGTACAATGGTTTTGAAAAAAAAAAGTTAGAAATAGAAAACAGATCAATATTTCTCAGTAATAAGCAACTGAGAAGGCTTGGTGAAGAGTGGTGTAGTTATAAAGAAGATCCTTGCAAGAGAATTGTTCATTATTTGGTGAATAAACAAATCTACACATGTGACAAAATTGTATAAAGCTAAACACAGACACAAATAAATACAACTAAAACTGGAGAAATTTTAATAAAATTAGTGAATTTTATCAATATAAATATCTTAGTTTTGATAGGCTAGGTATTTGCAATCTATTACTTTTGGGGAAAAGTGAGTAAAGAGTAGGCAATTTCTCTATATTATTTCTTATGACCACATGTAAATCTACAGTTACTTCAAAATAAATATTTACTTTAAAATATATTCTTTCAGAGCTTCAAATGTCTAGTGCTATTGATACATGTAAAACTAAACAGTAATTTAGAAGTTCATTGATAGGCTTTTTAATTTATTCATAGTCCAAAATTGTGAGCAATCAATACAAATAATCAGGTCTTCAAAATCTCAACACAGCAGTTTCACCTCACTGGTCAGATCCCTCAGTAAGAAAACAAGTCAAACTAAATATTTTTTTCTAAACACAGAAGGAAAAATGAAAAATTCTGTGGCACTCGGTGTATGGAAGCAGAGAATTTGTTAGGAGGATGACTTAGCTGCCTACTTACTAGGATTGTGAGATGAATCCCTAGAATATTCTACTCTTGTTAAAGTGGATTCAGTGGAATAACAAAAAGTCAAAACCTATTCTGAGAAAAGTCATTAAAAACTGTCAAAGAAAATTAATCAGATCACCAGTAAGCCTGCTTCAATATATGAACCATTCTAACAAGGTGTACTACCTTAATAAAAGAGGAATCTTTATAATGTTTTAGAAAGAGGAGTCAGCCAAAGTTCAGCTGGTCTCAGGAATAGTTGTTCAAATATGCTTCTTCAAAGAGAGAGAAACTGTTCTTGTGGTTCAGCAGTGGCAATTTGAGAATCTGGGGTTGGCTAGAGGCAGGTTGAAGAATACATGAGATCTAAAGCCATGTGAATGTCAGAATAAAAAGTTTCATTTCTGCTAAGCATCTCACAACATAAAGGAATATTGCAAACACTGCTGTGTTTATAGTGAAGTACAGTTCCCATCTTTACTGGAAAAATTTAGAAAAACAGTCAAGGAATTTTTTCAGAGTAATTCTAGAAATTCTGAGACATTTAATGTTATTTATATTTTTTTTACAATATTATAAAAATTGGCTTAGAATCAGCAATTTGCTTTTTTTATATGGTATAAAGTAACTCAAGGCATTATTCTACTTTGTTATATTGAACTCTAACTTGAAATAATAGATTTTTATAGAGGCAAACATTCCCATAGCTGACAAGAGTAGTAATTGTCATATAGTACAGTAGAAGTATTTGTGGAAAGTTAATTTAGAAAGAGAATTTGTATAATAATAAGTATAAAAAAATTAAAAACCAGTAGTAAGTTTTTTCTATGCTTTTAATACACAAAATTGTTGTTTTGCAATTCCAAAACAAAGTGTAAAATTGTTTTGAAGCTTTCCTAAATTCTAACATATTGTGTAATTTGTAGGCCATGCTTTTTGTATCATATATTACTGAGCATATGGGATTATAATATAGTCACAGATTGAACCATAAGAAAAAATAAAACAGAAGCATTAAAATAAAAATACCAGGATACTTGATCAGTAAAGTAAACCTAAACTGCAATAACATTGCACAAATAACTAATTATGCCTTTAATAGCATTGATATAAAAGCATTGTGATAGATGTTAGCAATTTAATAAGAAGTAAGACATAGTTTTCACCTTCAAGAATTTTATATTATAACAAGTCAGAGAGAAACAGTGAAATTTGTCATTGGAAATTCTTAGAAGGCGATAACAAAAACACATCTTTATTTCCACTAATCATAGCTAAATCTCTGGCTTTCCTACAGCAAGGACACACTCTAGCAGCAGTCAGATGTGTCTGAGCAAGTCTGTGACTCTAGTATGGATCTATGGTCTTCTAGAGGGAGAACCAACATTAACACTAAACGACTGTGATGGGGTCTTCCTGGCCCCCAGAAAGTCTAGGTGAAGATAAATAGGCAGCTGAGTGTTCAAGAAAACAAGGAAGATTGGACTCAGAACAGGTAATTGGGAATATAATTTTGGAAGAGGAAGATCTGTAGAAATGATAAAAATATACTTTTTAGAACTTTTACTTTGAGAAGCAAAATTGACTAATACCTTTAGCTCCTATATTCTGAAATTCATCACCACAATTCCTTGCAGAGGCCAACTCGTGAGCCGCTTCCAGCATTAAGATTAATTGCAGCAGGAATCCTAAAGCATGCTGGTTCTTGGGAAATATATATATATATATATATATATATATATATATATATATATATATATATATAAACATATATGAACATATATGAAATGTTCATATATATATATGAACATAAAATGTTCATATATATATACATATATATGAACATTTTACTGTGAAATTGTACACCTGAAATATTGAATTTCATTAACCAATGTCACCAAAAAAGAATAAATAAATTAAAAAAGAAGAAGCTAGAAAATAGAAGGAGGAGGAGGAAGAGTAAAGAAATAACAAAGAATAAAGACAACATTAGTAGAAGATAAAAAATAATATTAAAATACAATTTTCCTGAAATGCAGAAAAATAGACAATTTCAGATTCAAAGAGTTCAACTTTTAGGGTAGAATGATTGGAAAAGAATTATGCTATGACATACCATAAATGATTTCTAAATATTCTCAAATTTCTAAATTTCAAATAGAAGAATAAAATTATGCAAGTAACCTTAGAAAGATGATACTTTCTATTAAAAAAAAAACTAGCCTGATATCAGTGTTCTCATCTAAAATATCAAAATAACATCAACAGAATAATGAGAATAAATAAATTAATAAAATGATATATACAAAATATCATCCCTGCTGAGATTAAAGAAAGATACTAGAAGATATGCAGGGATTTAGAGTGTATATCATCCGTATAAAATGTGTAAGTTTTTATTGAATTCCTCTACATAACTAAAATTTTGCTAGCATTTAAAAACATTTTATTCTTCTTTATGATTCTGTGAGAACAATTGATTTACTTTATTTTTATATGAATATCCATGGCTCAAAAGTTTAATAAATTTGGGAAAAGCACAAACCTGACATGGTTTGGGTGAAAATTAAATGATTCTAAACTGATTCTCTTTATAAAAACATTATATTTTTAAGTAGTTGTAATTAAAAATAAAAATAAAAATATTAGTTTTATATTTACTGTATTATTTTTGGCTGAAAAAAATTTGTTTAAAAGAGAGACTCCTAATAACCTAGTAGCCTCTAGTAGATTGCAGTTTGCAAACACTATTTCTAATATTTCACTTTAAAACAAGATGTGTATATGTTTGTGTATCTTTAATACACACACACACACACACACACATTTATTTAATGTTGATATGCAAGGTAAGTGCTTAAGGAAATTTACTGCTTTTTAAGTTTTCTGTTAATACTCAAAGCTTATCCTTGTCAAATTGCTGGGATCAAAAAATAAAGAAAAAATAGCAGCAGTTTTTATAGAGTTTAAAATGATAAGGCGAACTTCTTGGTAAACCAGGAGAAATTACTGAGATATAAATTTCATATGCAATTATTTCATAAATCTAGTGCATTTTATTTGTTCTATTAGCTTTTTAATGAAACATACTAACCATGTGATATACCACAGTATTACATTACAAAATATAATGTAATAGAAAACATTCTAAAATATTAAATAGCTCCCAAGAAGCCTTAAAGAGTCAATAGACTTCTGACATCTATTGACTTATTGTCAGGTAATATAATATATCAGACCTTAGGGGGAATTAAGGTAGGGTGTCATTTCCCTTGAGGACACTCATAATGGAAAAACAGGGCTTTGATCCTTAAATTTTATATGACTAAATTTCCAGTTCACATTTTGTATAATTCCTGCTTCTCTATAACTGTTCACTGTAGTCTGTACTATACACACTGAGTTCTGCATCATGAAGGATTAGTTTATACAATACAGTTCCAGATGACTGGGAATCAGAAATTTATGTTATTTTTCTGCCAATTATAGAAAAAAAATGACTCATCTTCAAAAATGTTTTTAAATGTCATTTTTATGACAGTTTCATAGAAAATGAAATATCCCTAAATGATTTTGGTAGTGAAAAAAAATAAATATATTTTTAAAAGTATAGTCTTATAATATCAGTGGGCATTAAAGAGAAAGAAATCTATAGGATAAAATGAGAATCAAATATCACAGCTTTAAAGTCAATTGAATGTATTCAGAGTTGATGTTTAAATTTATGAGGAAATGAAAATTACTTCTAATGAGAACACTAAAAAACATATGTTAGGTACTAAACTTTTTTTCATGATAATTATTAAATTAAAGTGATAAAAATATCCATAGTATCGCTAGCTTCTTGTTTGGCTGCCTTTGGTCTATCTTTTTATTAGCTTTAATTATGTGCTGCTATAAATATGATACTAAAAGATTGTTCCAGTCAGTTATATGTTGATAAGTTTTATTATACTATGGTTAAAGATGTCAACAATGTACCTATGTTTGAAAGAGATATACTTTTATTTGACTTTAATGCTTGAACCCTATGACCTGGCTAATAAACCTAAGCAGTGGATAAAGCAGTTTTATTAGACACTAAATAACAGTATAATGACTTTGACCTTTAACTAGTTAAAGAGATACTAAACGCCTCATAAATCATCTCAGATACTCTACTGTGTTGTTACAGTAGATTATATAACTGCCTCTTTAGGAGATCTTTCAATGAAAACATGGAATTAAAATTATTATAAGCCAACTATCAATTATTGCAGTAAATGTCATTGTCTATGTTCCTTAGAAAGCAGATGAAAGTCCTAATGGCTAATTGTAGACTCAACAACAGTGACTTCATTTCTACTATTGTGGGATTAAGATCCAAGAGCAAACTGATGCAGACAGTAAGAAAATACATTTATATCAAATGCAATAATGGTAGAACAGCTCATTGAAACATTGTAGCACACACACACACACACACACACACACACACACACACACACAACACCTTTAATAGGCAGTCTAATACAGATTTGAGATTTGCCTCTGTCATCATGTACAGAGGCTAGCTACAGAGCTCTAGTTAAAGTGTTTGGTAATTAAGGCATTCCTAGATTAGGGAATATTACATGCTGACCCTATCTGACAAAAGTATAGAGGCAATTAAAAATAATAATAGTTCATGAAACTTGATCATTTAATAAGAAAATTACATTTTCAAATTATTGTATATATTTAAAAGACAAAAAACATTTTTGCTTTTAATCACAAAATAAATCATTAATTTCTACTTTGAGTTGAATCACTCTATTTTATTCAACTTGATAAACTTTAAATTCAAGTAGCTTGAATCTTTTATGAGACATCTACAAAGGCAAATGTAAAATTTGTAAATAGTCTCATCAAAGAAGTAAAAATGGTAAAGTAATTAAATTCAATTATAGCTTTGGGATAAGTACTATAGCTACATTAAATATATTAATGTGAAGCATATTAATTTTTGATAATATAGTCTATGTTAAATTTAATTATTAAACTTTTCCAAATGTTTAATAAATATTTAGCGTACAATGTACACTAAACTATACAATCATTCACAATACAGACAGTCCACACTCCTACACCAAACTTAATTGTGTGTTCTAGAAGAAAATTTATAAGTTAAAATGTTAATTATTTATGTTAAATATTAGGTGATTTAATACTTATTTAATGAACCAATATGTGTCATGCCATGTGAGATAAATAGAATTAAGAAGAAAACAGGAATGAGGAACTGATTTACTATAAAGTTAAAGAAGAATTTATAAAATAAGTAATATTTCACCTAAGCCTTTATTTGGAAGACACATAAGAGAAATAATGAGCATGTTCATTAAAAATTTAAAGAATTCATTGTAAATGTATCCAGAAAATAAGATTCTGTGAGTTGTGAGTTTCAGATAGAAAATGATAAAGTTGGAGAAAGATTAGAGTCAAATCTGGGAACTCTTTTCATCTAAACCACACAATTTAGAATTGTTTTCATATGGAGAAAGAGTCATCAAGAGATATTTGAGAACTGATATTATATAAACAGTTCCATAAATTTAGTAAGGTAAGTAATACGAGAATATAAAGTGCTAATTATCAATTCTAGCTTTATTGTTCAACCGTGAGAGGTAGTTTTAAGAAAGGATGCAATGGGTTTGGAAGTCAAAACTATCTATACCACAGAAAAGCTAAGCACAATAAAGATCTGTTTTTTTTTTTTTTTGGCTCCATCTGAAAATTGAGTTGCCAGGCAAATAGGTAAATAGTTACCTCCATATTGGGAGAAACAGGACATCCAGAGTCACACCCAAAATCTGCTTACATGGAGCAGAAGCTGTTATAACTTAAAAAAAAAATAGGAACACTTACATGGTAGTTTTAACTAATTGAGTGTGGATTAGTGTAAAAGTAGAAACTCTTAGAGACCATAGTTCTTAGAAAATCTCTACACTTTTCAAAGTTGAGAAACCTGATAAATGCTACCTTTCCAGGTGATCAAGGTCAACATCAACAGTTATAAATCATGTCACCTTTGATGTTTGATGAAAATATCACCTTACCTATTTGATTTTCTCCCTAAAACCCATAAATTCAGTCTTATTGTCAGAAAACATAGAAGAATACCAATGGAGGGACATCCTATAACTACCTGATCAGTACTTCTCAAAACTGTCAAGGTAATCAAAAACAAGGAAAGTTTGAAAAACTGTCTAGTCAAAAAGAAGTTGTTTAGACATGACTACTAAATGCAAAGTAGTATCCTGGATGAAACACTGGAACCAAAAACCAAAACAAAATGACATTAGCTAAAACTTAAAGAAATCCAGGTAAAGCATAGACTTTAATTAATAATATGTGAATACTGGTTTATTAATGATGACATATACCATATCATCATCACAAGGTCTTAATAGTAGGAGAAACTTTCTGTCAGTGGGATTAGAAAGAAAGAAGTGCTAAATGCTTGCCTGGAATCAATATAATGTAGTGCTTGATGAAGGAAATGGACTGTATAAGAGATCAAATTTGACATCATCATTAGTAGTTTCAAAGCATGGTTGTAAGGCTAATGGAGAAAGAAAAAGCAGAGATGAAAATTAGATTTTGCAGAGATTAAAATAGATTTGTGTAAGACAGAAAGTTATAATCCTCTAACATTTCAAAGATATTGTACATAAGATATTCAATTAGGATTTTATCTACATTTATATAGATAAAATACATTATTTTCCTAAGTAAACTTTATTAAGCTATCTTTAATTATTTAATCAATTTTTAAAAAGTATTTGCAGCTTTATTATACTAAAATTAATTTTATTCTTATAAATCTTTTAATAATGAATGTTTTAAATTTATTAATAAATTTACAACATACCATTGTAGTCATTGTCAGTGTTTACTTGGGAATGTTCATTTTTACCAATGCATTCCTCAATGTTTGAAAATAATTTTAAAAGGGGGATTAAAATAAAAGTATGAATGGAAAAGAAAGGAGAGTTTATTCTGGGAAACCAATTTAAAGTCAATAAAAGGTCCAGTGGAATGTGTTATAGGATCAAAATGAAGGGTAAATCTACACAGGACACACAAATATACACATACAACACATTTTCTAGAAACAGTGACAAGATCCAGATGAAATTTATGTTAATTATTGCCTCTAAGAAATAAGAAAGCAAAAGAGAAGAGTTTCTTGCTTCATTTTACTATTTTTGGTGTCTTTTACAATATGTATATGTAGTATCATAAGTTACATTAGTACACACTAAGTAGTATATTTAAAAAATCTATCTTTATTGTTACATCCATATTTGGTTTGCTTGTTTTACTTGTTGATGTCATTCTATCAAATTAAAATTCTAAAATTTATCTGTTTTAATGAGATAAGATATAAAGTTTTGCCCAATAATTTGTATTCTAAAAAAATGTAGTGCACTACTTTTCATAATTCCTTAGCAAATATTTAATTATCTGCAACTCAGAAATGTGTGAAATGCAACTTTGCACGTCCTATCAATCTCCAGGTTGAACAGTTTTGCTTGTATTGACCTATGATTTAGTCTGTTCTTTCATGGAATTTCCCATTACAGATTTTCCATTTTTAATTGTTTGTCATTCTTTAAAAAAATGATTTTAGAAGCATAGGTTAACCTAGAAAGATCAATAAGTCTCTTTTTAATATATTGATCATTCCATGATTTGCCACTCATTTGAGATATCCTTTTATTAAATACCAAGATACTTATAAGTACCCATGAATTTATAATGCATATACTGAAACTTTTTCTGAATTAAATCTTTGCTTCTGTTAACCTATTTTTCTATCCAGATAAAATACCACAATATTTTAATAATTATGTCTTTATAATGATCTGATGTCTTAATACAAAAGAAAATCCTTCCTTTTTTATTTTTTTAATTCTTAATGTTTGATTTTTTTTTAACTTGACTCTTTTGCAATTTACATTGTAAAGATTAAATTAAGACTTAATTGATAAGTAGTCATTCAGATGGCAGGGCTAGGCAAATGCAGTGTTTGCCTCTTCCCATGGTCATATTAAAATTATAAGTAAATTATAGAGAAATTAACTTAGAGAACCACCTAGAGATTAGCTGAACATATCATCTATAACTGAAGATATAAAGAAGAGGCCACACTGAGACTGGTAAGAGGGTTGGAGACATGAAATGGGTTAGCTCCAAACCCACATATGGTGGTTAAGCAATGGGAGGAATATCTTGGCTGCAGGGGACCCCCAAGGTAGTGAGAAGAACCAGCCTCACATTGAAGGTCCCCAGTTCAGGGTTCCAGTGCCAGGAAGATGAATCCCCACAAAATCAGACTGTAAAAATCACTAAGGATTCCAACCATCTGAATGAGATGGAAAATGGAAAAACAGATGTCCCCTTAAAGTGTCTGGCACAGAGTCATTAAGTCTCAGATACTCACCCTGGGATTGGTGGAAGGTGAGCAGCTCAAGAGGCATAAGAGACATACAGGCAATGGCTGAGCTATGTGGCTTTGGGACAAAGGCTAGAGGGACAGTTTTCATTGTCCTTTTGTGTGACTCTCCTTCTGTGCAGCCTAAAGGTGGACACCATCTTCCTTGTGTTGAACCCTTCCCCCACATGGCCAATACTGAAATTTCATTGGACTGGCAAGATCTGCTCGTCCACCCTGTGACTCCCTGAGATCCTGCCCCACCCAACTAAAAAATTGCTCATGGAAAACTAGTTGCCTGGCAACCAGCCCCACCCTGTACTCTCCTCAGGAAGTGCATTTGAAAACAATCAACAGACTGTGGCTTATGCTGCTCTTGTACACTGAGAGAAACTTACAAGGATGGGCAACAAGTACCACTACAAGCTGCAGTATCTCTTGAATATATCACGGGATATGCAGGTATGAGATGGGCAGCTTGCCTTGGTGTGATCTAAGACTTTTGCGAATGGCTACAGACTCAGCACTAGCACTAAATCTGAATCTGCATTGGCCTAGTGATTAGGGACAGACATAAAAATGAATGAGACTGCTATATGAATGAGAAGCAAAGGCATGGAGACAGTGGATACAGAGTGGATACAGTGTGGATACTGAGAAGAGGAAATACACTAGAAGGGAGCACCTAGGAGATAGTCAGATATTTAAGATCCAGAAGTGAGCTTATTTTTTTCAAAACAATATTTTACAGCAGACAGACTTAATTATAGGCTTCTAGGAAAATGCCAAGATGGAAGAAGAGGCTGATGATGCAAGACAGAGAGGTCAAGGAGGCCAGTTATGCTGAAAACGTACCCTGGTTTATAGCAGCCTCTTGATGTGTGTTTTGGCATGAATTAATGGATTGAATTTAATAAATTAAGGGCATTAGTAGTGTGGGCTTTGGATTGGTGGCAGATGTAGAATCTAATTTTGCTGAATGTTGTCTTTTATATTTACTTGTTTTTTTTTCTTTAAGATATAAACAATTGATATTTTGTTCAAATAATGTTCAGAGTAGCTAGCCATCGTTATACATTACCAAAATGTGCAAATAGATTTCTCCAGTTAAAAATACTGATAAATTGATATCAAACAAGACAATTTCTTATGGTCCTCTTTATAGTCATTTCTCAAAAAAAAATCCACATGAAAGATAATCATAGTAAGCCTCAGTCAGCTAGAGAAACATCCTGGGTAAACTTACACTAAGAGGTTTGTTCGTGTCTAAAAATTCCACATATCCATTTAGTTAAAAAATAATGTTCCTGATAGCCAAGAACTGTTTATAATAATTCCAGAGATTTCATATAAAATAAAAACTTCTGTGGTTGATTATAAAATTGATTAGCACATAGCATTTGAAATTAAGACGCCTGTTAGATATTAGACCTAAACATTTATTAATTTACATTAAAATATTTCTGCTTATTGGTATCATGGTTGCCACAAGAACTATATATTCAAATAAATATATTTTTATTTTCATACTTTATTAAATATTGTACATATAATGAGTCTCCTCTGAATTCTTCTTTAAACTTGAACTTCTCTTATTTCTTAGTAAATTACTCTTCTGGTTTGGTTTCTATGAACCATACCCCAGGCTCTTTCTTAAGAGTGGTTAGTAAGATAAAAAGTACCATTTTTTTCCATAATAAATCTAAAGAAACTATAGCAAAAGCAAGCCTTTCCTTGTTTCCTGCTGTCCCGCACATTACCAGTTGGTATCACGATAATCATTTCTGTAATTGTCAACACAGCGGTTTTCACCTGAGAAGCATCACATAAAGATCTTATTACACTGCATCCTTCAATCAGAAAATTACTTTTGTTACTTTTGTCATCTCTCAATCTGATAAAGTAGTGGTAGCCTTATTACTTTTTTACTTTCCTGCAAGATTTCAAATAAGGAGCTGCTTTATTATTTTCCCAGGGCCCTATTAGCTAAAGTGGCTTTTAAACATTTTTAGAGCATGACAGTATTTTTCCAGTCGCAGCTTTTCCATGTGGCACTGCAGGTGACTTGAAAAAATTAGCCAACCTGTTTGACTTCTACTGACCACTGCAATACATAACTAAACACACACACACGTGCGCGCGCACACAAGAGAGAAAGAGAGAGACAGAGAGAGAGAGAGAGACAGAGAGAGAGAGAGAGAGAGAGAGAGAGAGAGAGAGAGAGAGAAGAAGAAGAAGAAGAAGAAGAAGAAGAAGAAGAAGAAGAAGAAGAAGAAGAAGAAGAAGGGAGAACAAAGTAAAGTTAGGTAAATCAGGTTAGAAGAAAGTAAACCTCATTTTATCATGTTTACATATTATTCTTCATTACATTTATTCCAACAAGTTATTTTAGACTTATTTTGCAGGCATGCTATTTTATTTCAATAAATGGTTTGGATTTTTGATGAGGAATAATTTATTCTTTGTTTCTTTGATTTTTTAAATCAGAAGTGATTGAATTATTTGGAAAAGGATTTGGTAAAGGATTTTAGTTTTAGTACAAAGAAAATTATATCTGTTTTGAACTTATTTTGGAGATAATTAAATCAAATTATAAAGCACGATTTGGATCACCTAATAGCAAGTGGGAATATCTCATATTTGTAACCATTGTTAAGGTAATGGACTTGGTTATGTAGAAATGCAAGCTTTTGAGTTCTGCTGTGTGAGGTGAAAGAAATATGGCTGTAGTAAGACTCTCTCCAGATCCCCTTAGTAACTTGAGGTGGGGGAGTGACTCAGCACTTCTCCCCTTATGTAACCATGTGATTGGTATGCATTTCCGGGCTTCTGGCAGTGTGCCACTATTGTTTTATCTGTGTGTAAAAGGCATGGCCATCCTGAGAAGCTGGCTGTGCTCTTGCTGGAATAAAGAGCTATGTCACAGTTGCCTATGGCTCCCAGTGTTTTCTTCCAGCTGCGGGAGCTTCATACCCCTTACCTCAGAACCTCGAACCTGCAGCAACATACGTTGTCCATGCGTTTATCTAGGACTCTGGGAGCAAGGATCTTCTTGTTGGAAGTGGAGAAATAGACATATCTTCCTATGCGAACTCGTCATCTCAGAACAATGTATCCTAACTACATTAAGGAGAGATATTTTCAAATATCTGGCCATACAAGTTTATAAATAAAATTCAGCATCAGAAAGGGAAATTAGTCATTTAGGAGAAAGTAAAGCTCCTGCTCTAATCACTTTACTTATATCCCAGGGAACCAGAAAACATATAGCCCACTAATTTCATTACGAGAACTTATTTTAAAATATGAAAATATTCTATAAGTCCCAAGGAAAAATGCTATTTATGTTTTTTATGCTTTTAATCATTTTTCCATATTACTAGAATTTGCTTTTTAAACAGTTTAAAGCAAGCTGTATCTTGCTTTTTCCATAAAATTTAATCAAATTTTTAAAATCATGTTTCACACAGTTTTAATAAATAATTAACACCTGAATAAAGTTGAATTTATTAAATCTCAATGTTTAAACATGTAAAAAGATTCTAATTTTTCACAATTATAATTTATCTTTATGATTTTTTCCAAATTAAAATCTCCCTAACATAAATTGCTTTTATTGGAATTATTAGTTTTTAAGTATTGTTCATTTATAAATATGTATTTATTTTATAATATTTAATTTTTTTAATTTTAGAAAAACAATATGAATTTCAAATTTAACAATGCCCCATATTTTGAGTTAATATATAATAACAAAGTCCTAAATATTTCTCTTACGTAACCACTGCATAATTAAGAAAGAAAATGTAAATTGACAAAATTCTATTACTAACTTATTGTCCATATTTAAATTTACTGATTTGTCACTATATATATTAGAAATCACCCCATATCAGTTCAGAGAGGACTTCCACATCCTTTTTTACTGTGTGTCCATGGTTTACACTGGCAACTTTCTACAGATAGGCATTTTGAAAATTTTTGAAGTGACATAATTTTTAGAATGAAAGTCAACATATTAATTATATTTAACTTTGTTATAAATCTGCTTTAACTTCTTTAATATTAAATTTTATTTTTTTAAATTTTTTATGAACCATAAATATTATTTTCAAAGACCTATTCTAACCTGTGGGCCAGGATTTATAAATTTATTTATTGGTATACTATCTTTGAATTTGAAATGTTTTCATGATCAAAAGTGAATGTACCTATCTCATGTACACACACACAAAATTATACATATAATATGTCTTTTAAATGAATACATTTAATGAAAATGATTACTTTCTTGTGTTTTAAATTTAATAGTTAACATTGGCTAACACTTTTGTGAACATTTTGAATTTGGGTCCCAAATCAAGGTTATTCCAAGGTTAATAGCCTGTTTGTTCAGCTTTTATATAAGAGCTGTCTTCCATGCTGGCTATTCTCTAAATTGAATGTAAGACAATATATTTATTCTTGGCACATGCAGTTTCTTTCAATGCAGTAACACAAAATGCTTCTTAACTTTACTTTATAATATAATTATGTTGTTTCTTTCATTATGTCATCCAGAATGTCTGTAAGTTGATTATCTAGAACTTTGTAGCCATTATTTTATTTCCTGTATGCTAAAATACAGATGATGTGTTTACTTAGAATCACTGTGCATAGGTAGCTGGTATTGACACTTATCTATTTCTATAAATACACATTTCTATCTTACTACAGATTCCCATGATCCAATTTTTTTCCTTCAAGCACAAAACTTTTTTTTTTTTTACTAAGGATACGTTATCAATAAAAACTTGATCATAAATCACTTATTCTTTTGTTATCCTTTCTCTCTAATTATTTCAACTTCTTCTGCCTCATAAAAAATGTTTGTCCCTTTTCATATGAATTTGACCAATCTCTTGCTTAAAGCTATAGTCTCCCCAGTTAACATAAATAAAAATTACTTTGCATTTTTTAAAGTCCCATTGAAGATTCCACAAAAGAAAGGTATCACTCATTTTGATCAATGGTTGATGGATTACATTTTTGACTCTGACCTTGTGCCACCTATGATCATATCACTCTAAATAACTTCCTTTTATTTAAGAGAACCAAAGTTGGCCTGACAGAAACAGAAACCTAGAATTTAATATTGAAAAACAAATTATAAAGAAAATTCTCAATTGTTATTATTTGTCCTTTAGTGGCAAAATTCAGGGAGAAAATGAGTGATGTAAAACACATTTGAAAAGACTTTAGGGAAAAAAAAAAACAGAGGTAAAACAGGTGGGATTGGGAGATGGAGCCAGTGTTTTTATCTATGGCACTTGGTTATATATGCTAAAAGAAGACTTAGGTAGTCTTAAGTTTGAAGACACAAGACTTGAACTAAGCAAAAGCCACAGAAAGTTCTCCTTAGGAGAGGTGTTAGAAAAGAAAAAGGAATTTAGAGTGGTCTTGAGAGAGCAGAGGAGGCATCTGAAAAAATACAAAGGAAAGGACCTATAGAAACGACCGACTCAGCTGGTTAAAACTGCTCTCTCCTCGCATTCTGCCCATTGCTCTCCAGCTAACATGTTTTCCCATAGCTACCTCTTCCACCTTAAGAACTCTCCAGCTCACATCTGTTGATTCATAACTTGCTATCCAACTAATGTTCTTATCTCTGTAACTGTGTAGGAATAACAAGACTGTGTAAAACTTCTTGTTATGTTACAGTTACAGTTCAGACTTTGGATAGGAATCCACTGAGAAGGTGTTGGCATCAATAAGTGCTACTTTTTTCTTATAGCCTCAGTGTCCCATCTCTCCAAGAATATTATAACAATGTTGATAATGCCAAGGTCACGGGTTCTACAAGACAAAATGACCTGGAAATAGATAAGACCAGTGGTCTGAAAATTCCTTTCCCCTTACAGCCCCCCACCCAAAATCCCCCTCCCATCCTGAGCCATGAGGCACACGTGAAGCCTAGAACAAAGGAATCTTGCACCCTTTGCATAGACACTGCAGAGGTATATAAGCTATGATAAATCTAACCGAGCTTTGGGTCTGTTGAAAGCCCCATGTGCACCTTCGGCAGTAAATTCTCCTTCATCTAACAAAGTTGTCTGAACATCCAGTTTCCTCCGTTGGGTGTCTCTTTCTGCAACAGTCTTTGCATTGACCCTACATTCAGTCATGGAGCAGATAGCAGATAGTTTCACAACTTATTACCTGCATATTCAGAAGTGTAGGGCTATTCCACTGCCATTTGCTCACCTGGTCTACAGGGAAAGTGTTATGGAAATTTTAGCACTAGCTCAGATATAGCCCACAGCTCACATGTGGAAGTGCTTTTGCTCTGACATGCTCTCTCCTGGAGCTCGGCCATGCAAACACCTTACAGAGGGTGTGTGTTCAGCATGTTGAAATAAATTTCTGGGCCCAAAATGAGCCATTCCTGTCTGGAGTGCTATGTTAACAAACCAAACTTAAATAACTTTTATGTCCCTGTAAATATTCCACTTGACCAGAAGCTCAGTATATTCAGTCAACCAATCCCCAAATGCTAAGCTAATTCTGGACTCTGTACTTATTTTCTCGCTTCTTGATCATTCTAAGATGAAACCTTTTCCTGCTGCTACAACTTTATGAATAGAAGGTAATATCATGTTAGTTTGATTATGATTGAGCTCACTATAATTATTTCTTCTTATACCAGAGGCCACTGTTCCATAGAATACTTAGGATAATACACAACTAATACAAAAAATATTATATGATTCATCTAAAGGTTCACAGGCCTGAAGCTACAAAAGGGTGATTTGAAAAAGATGCACAGGCTCACATTGTTTTGCCATGTAAAGGCTGTTGCTTTGAGGGTTCTTACCACACAACTCCGTGATTTTCATCCATTTTGGTGGAGAGTGAACATCACTAGAACAAAGAATGTGGGTAAGCTATTTGGTTTCATAGCTTAACTTCCAGAAAAGGTTGACCTCTTGCTAGAAAAACATTTGATGAGAGAAAATCCTCGCCTTATATAATAAATACAACTTTGAGACATCTGCAAGTCAATACTTTCTGTATGTTGCAAACACAGAGATATAAGACTATCATAAAATGAAAATCCAACTTGTCTGAAAAAGAGATGAAAGTTTCCAACATGATGAAGGGAATAATTCCAATAGAGAAAAAGAATAGAAGTTGAACTTACAGGTCCCAGCTATTCCCTAGCATCAATACTTTTGTTGTAGGATGGAGCTGGGTACAAAAGAAAAATTCATAGAAAGCAGAAAAAAAGCAGGGTGAATCCTCAAACAAAACATGACTCGACTAGGTTTTCCAACTGCAATCTAGACTACAACAAGCCAGTTGAAAATGTGCTGACATTCAAATGGCTATAATTAATATGTTAGAAGAAGCTGCAATACGTTTGAGGTGCTGAAAGCCTGTGAGACTTGCAGAAGTCATGAGGTTGTATTTACATGTCTTTGGTCCATGAAAATTTCCAAACTGGGTGCCCATGAAAATGCTGGTAGCAGAGCCAGAAAGATGCTCTAAAGATCCAGATCCAGATCTGGACTAGACCCAGAAGATGGAGCTCAGATCCGAAGACTCCCTCACATGCTGCCAGAGGTTCTATAAGTTCCTACTTTCTGAATAACATTAAGGATAGGAAAATAATAAGGGGAAGGCCTTGAAAGACTACCCCCAAAGACTCAGAACTAAGTTGAAATAGACAGTTTTAAACTGAAACTGAAAGTTATATTTAAGACACAAGTTACATTTCCCCACTTGTCTATCTCATCATTCTTTGCTTCTGCCCAGCATGATAGGAATTGAAAGGTTAGATGAGTAGATCAGCTATTGAAAGGGAGGCTTTACTTCCCTCCCAGAATATTGGAATGTATAGGAATGTTGGCAATCCTGATAGCCAGGCTTGACCTTTTATTTTTATAGGGGACTTTTGAAAGACAGTAACCTAAGCACCCGTTACATAACACATGCATACATTTTGTTTGACCTTCATAGCAGACATCAAAAAGAACAATTGAATTTTAACTATCAACATTTCAGTAATAAGAGATTTCATTTAAAAAATCTGGATATCAGGATTCTGTTCACATTATTAGAATATCTGGCAACATTTGGCCTGTATGCATGACTTAGTAAGACTGAGTGATAACAGCCTTCTTTAAACAAGAAGTTCACTCTCCAGTGAAGGTCTCAGGTTAATGTCACTCAGTTGTAACACTCTCCATGGTACCAGTAGAGTATTAGTTTATTAGCCATGCCCTCTAGCCACAAAGGGTATAGTTTGTGTTATAGTTAAGATCTCAGAGTAATTACATTGTAAGACTTTTGGTGTCAGTATAGATAGTATAGAGCAGTGGCTCTGAACCACGTGAGGTTTTGCCCCGCACTTCATCCTCCAGGAGTTATTCAGTAATATCTGGAGAAATATTTGGTTGTCATAGCTGTTATTTGCATGTAATGGGTAGAGGCCAGTAATGCAGTTAAACATCCTGAAATGTACTGGGCAGACCCCGCCCCCCTCCACAAACACACATGAAGAAACTCTGCATTAAACCATATAGGGATTGAAAAGACTTGCCTGGCATTAAAGTTTTCTAGCTTTTAACAACATGCAGCCATTCTATGATATATATAAAGGTAATGTTTGTAGGTTTATGTGTGTGAGTGTGTGTGTGTGTGTGTAGATATATATACCTATAGACATTACCTTTTATCGATTCAACAAACATTCATTTGCGCATCTATACAAGTGTGGTATGTTAATGTGTGCTCAATGAACAAAGATAGACTAAATTCATTCTATGTCAGGTTGTTTAAAAAAATTTTAGAATAATAAATAATAAATTTTAGAAGGGCAAATTACTTTTTGGCTTATTTTATGTTTAATTTTGGAGAAGTGGTTAGGAAAGATGTTTTCTAATAATTTTAGATTGGTATTACTTTCTCTTTAACAACCAGCCAGCAAATGTTTTGAGAGATTTTCTGAAACCACTGTTAGAGTGTATATTTCTATCCAGCAGAACTGTGAGTTGAAAACCCTGGAAGCAATAGATTCATAGTGGTAGGTTCTTCTCCTAGCCCTGCCTTTCATAAGTATGTTGCAGTGGACAAACTCCGTACATTTCTTTCCTCTCTGAAGGTTTTTTCTAAATCTGAGCTTCCACCTCTTGGTTTCTCTAAAGATTTTTACCCAAGTAACCAAACCTCAATTCTTTTTCTCCTGTCAACTAGGACACACTTTTCTTCCTCAGACATCTTTGATACCCTCACTTCAATATAATACATCAACCAAATTAAAAGCATTTTCTTTAAGATGGTAAAAGAGTGCTTCAAATATTCTTGTTCAAAAATACAGTCACCTCTCTAAGTAATTTTTTCCAAATTTTAGAATTTCCGTCAGAAACTGTTGTTGCACAGGTGAGAACAGGGACCCACAGAGCTGAATCAGATAGAATTAAGAGCCTTTATTAGCCGGCTGGTGACTGACTCTCTACCACTCAGAGTTAGAGGAGATCAGCCCTCAGCCTCCAGAGGAGGCAGCTTATAAAGCCTCCAACTACATTCTTGAATAAGCAAGCAAGCAGATTACAGGAAGCAGAAGTTAGCAGTTAAAGTCTTGTACAAAGATAAATGTATTCATTCGGGGGTCTCTCAGACTGAACAGTGCCTAGCAGACAGTTTCATTATCTGCAGCTTGAAATGTTGTGTTCCTCCTTGAGACTGGTGCCTGGAGATATTACTTCCCTGTAGCTGGAGAATTTCCACTTTTACAAAACATTTTCCATTACTGCAACCTCAACACATTGGAATTTATCAGACTTCCTTACTTTCTATTTCAAATGAGTTGTCACATTTTGTCAATTTTTTTCTCTACCATATATATAAGAATTATGCATATGCCTATCAAATTTATAATCTCAATTATGGATAGTTACTTTAACATTTATGTAAATATGATGTATATTAGTTAAACATTTAAAATTTCCATACTATAGTTTCCAGTGTATGCTTGAGTAGTAATTGATATATAATTGAACTCAATAGTAATCGATGAGAATTGAAAAGCATGATTAAATAAAAAATATTTTTTTGTATTTTTAGATTAGCGATGACCTTTAAATATTATAATTTTTACAATATCTTTTCAGAAGTAACAGAGAAGAGAAATAACATTTATGGAATATTTACTACATGTTTTCATCTATCTCATTTTATCATCATTAATCTTGATGGTTATATTTTAGTTTTGTCCTATTTCAGATGAGGAGACCAGGCCAAGTAAAGTAAAGTAACAGGCTCAGGAACCTAAAAAATTCTTAAAAGAGCTAAGGCCTAAACAAAATTTGTTTTGTTTTGTTTTTGTTTGTTTGTTTGTTTTTATTTCAAAGTCCAAGGCTTTTTCCATGTTGAAACAAAGTTTAAAACACAGGAATTAATAAATTATTGGTTCTTACATTACAAATAACCAAAAAAATCTCACCCACTTCTCGAAAACAAAACCAAATAAAAACAAACAAAAAATTACTTTCTTGAAGCAGAAAGGACCTAATTTCTAAAATAAAGATATTATCGATATAAAAGTTTTTTCTAGAGTCTGCATTTGAAAATAATTTTTTGACAGTTTAAAAGTTCCAAAATATATCTCTTTAAAAATCAAATTTATTTTTTCACATATATTACATAAAAGAGTTAATATATATATATATTTTTGCTCATATTGGTCATTTAGAGGGCTACTTGGACTTATCTAAAGGCTTCGTTCAACCCACCTCTATCTACATCAGGCAAGAAACCCCCAGGCCCCTAGGGAGGGCTCAGAATGCCACTGTCCTTCAGAGTGAAACCCCTTAAATTTTGTGAGATATTTTAATAGTATTTTATTGTTTATTGACTCTGGCTAATTGATATTTTGTTTGTATTTTTCTGTAAAGAACCAATCTTTACTTAAGCAGTATTATTTCTGACTTGACTCAATGATATAATCCTTATAGATTGTTGATTACTACCAGAGCAATGTGCCCTGTTGGCTTACCTTTTGGTCCAGCTCTGCTCCCATGATAAGTGGCCTTCTATTCCCAGGGTTAACCACATTTGCTAAGTAAAACAATAAAATATATTAAAAATATTAGAATATAGTAAAATAAACCATAATAGTGCTGGAAATACTTTAATTTTTTATAATTAAAAAAACTAATATGTGTTCACTATACAAAAATAAAGCATGCATGACAACATACAGTCCTATGTACTAGGTATTATAGATAATTTAAATTTTTCACATCTGAGTGCTTGAGACTTAACTTTGTTTTAGAATTTAAATTATAACACAGATCAGCGAATTTAGAAAAACTTATTAAATATATATAAAAAATAAAAAGTATTCAAAATTTCCACTCTTTAAGAATAAAATACAAATGCTTTTTATGTTTCCAAGATTTTCTTAGACTATAATAATTTCACTCTTTTTAAACTAAATTAAGAGTACATTTCTAAAGCTGTGATATCATAAGAATATCTACGTAGTAAGACTTCGTATTGTGTATTTGTGCCCACCAGTTTTTTATCCTCTAGGCCCACCAGTTGAGAACTTCTACATTTTTAAGTGGTTGATAAAATCAAAGAAGAATGTTATTTTATGACACATGAAAATTATATGAAATCTAAATCTCCACAAATAAAGTTTATTCATTTATATATTGTCAGTGATTGCCTGTGCAGTACAGCAACAGAGGTAAGTTGTAACAGAAAGTACACAGCCTACAAACCTAAAATTTTTACTAACTGCTCCATTATCAAAAAAAAAAAAAATGTTTGCCAATCCTTGTTCTTACCTCTTAGATTTGAGAAAAATTCTAGGAACTGTGATTTATGTTCTAATAACTTAACTGGCAATGTGACAAGGAAGACCCTTTACATGTTACTAACTTTAGACCTTATTCTTACTTGCAAAAAAAAAAAAAAAAAACTCATGTGCTGAATTTTTCAAACAAGAGCAGCCATTTATGACTACCATACTATTTCTTAGTGATTAAAACTTCCACAGCTAGAAGACAAGATGTTTACCTGTTTTTCAGTTTTTTTGCAACCATTCATTCCGAATACCTCTAAATAGTGGAATAAAATATCCACCACCTGCCGTACCTCACCTTTTATATTAAAATGTAAAAGGCTAGACTGGTCACAGGTCTGGCTTTGATCCAGGCTCACAGTTAGGAATAGGACCCTGGATTTAGAAAGTTACATTAATGGGCGATTTAGCCTAAAACATGTAAACATAATTCCGCTTATTGTATCACGCACGTGTGGCTGAATGCCACTAGTATACTCTGATATATGTGGAGTGATGTGGTCCTCTGGAGAGCAGAAGGGGAGAACAAGAAGAAAAGCAAAAGAGCAGAAGCGCGCTCCCTGCAATAGAACTGTGCTCCCCACAATAAAGTTGGTGCCTGCCATTTCATTCTCATGTCAGCCTCTTGTGCATTCTTTCAACAGGGCTTCTCACCACCAAAACCTTCTCTTCTCCATCAGCTCGGCACTGAAAAATGGCATACATGAAAAATGGTAGCCTTTAGCAAATAAAATTTTTGTGTTCAATACGTCCAATAGAATCTAGAAAGCTGAGATACAATATTTTTTCCCAATCACTGTTATTTTCACAGGTGTTTATAATTAAAATGATTTTGGGAAGGGGTAGTTTGAGAAGATGCAGGACCACATCTCATCTGCAGCAGAACAGACATGTTTAGCTGTCTGCTAGGTATAAACTTTATGTTGTCAACCAGAGAAAAGGTCGTAAGGGATAAAATGTCTTCTCATAAAACTTTCAGTAATTTGTATATTTTTAATACAGAAATATATGTCTTAATACCAGGCAATTATATTTACCATGATATTCACATATGTCTTTCAATCTGTAGAAATTTTGCTGTGTATTCTAATATTTTTTCTGAAAATTTTTGTTTTCATTCATATGAGATTTTTAAAATTATTATTTCTCAGATATATTTTTATAGGGAGCTGAGAGATCACTTGGTACTTTAAAACAGGACAAACATTGATTTCTAATATAAATTACTTTAATACGTTGGCCTCAGAGTATCCTTCAGACCTTGAATTAAAAAAAATAGAATTAAGGATTTAAAATGTAACATGGGGAAAACAATCTTTTAAAAAAGACAAACAGAGCAAAATTGTCTGCTTGATTGAAAGTACTGTCATGTTGCCTAGGAAAAATTTGTGGACACTTTGACCTGGGACATGCAATATATGGGACTTGTTAAAAATGAGAGAAATGGTAGAGGGAGTGGTGAGAAATTAAATGTATGAGAAAATGTTGTGTAAGGAAGAAGTGCTCTTTCATAAAATTCTTCAAAAGTATTTTTGAAATGTTGATTCAATTCACATGTAAAAATCATAAAATTATCAAATTACACAGAATTCTCTATTTAAGTACAGTCATGCACCACATAATGATATTTCTGTCAATAACAAACTCAATAGACAATGGAGGTATACTCTATAGTCTAGATATGTAATGTGCTGCATCATCTAGATTTGTGTAACCACATTCTATGATGTTCTTATTGTGAAATCATCTAATGATACATTTTTTAGAACATATCTACATTGTTAAGAAGCATTTGACTATAACTATTTTTACTTTTGAATGGGTTCTAATTTTTGACTCTACTTCTTAATGCCCTTCAATCATATATACCAGGAATATAACTATATTTGAATAAGTTTGTTTATTTCACATTTCAGGAAAGGAAAGAAGAAAGCCAGAATTAACTTGAGGTTTGTGTCTTTTCACTCATCTTCTGCAACGTAAAATTGATTGAATTTCTAATTTTATTAGCCTGTATCACAGATTTTGGTTTGACCATCCTATGTAAAGCAGGAATCAAGTGGTCCAAACCCCAGTTTCCAGCACATATAAACTATACAATGTTTAGAAAATTGGTGGTACTGGTGAAACTACAACACACATTGCTTAATGATTGCTATAGCAGAGCAGATCATTAATTCCCTTGAGATACTAAAGATATAGCTGCAGTTACCAAAATTGGCAAAGATTTGTCAAGTTGACAGAGTTGCAATTCAAACTATGATAAGCAACTTGTATAAATTTAGTAGTTTTTTCCCTATCAAATCTATTTAATATTTATTATTTAACATTTTATTAGGATTCTTTGATCATCTCAAAGTTCATTGATTCTCTAGAAGAGTTCACAGGATTCAGTACATAGCCATATTCATGGCTATGATTTGTTACAGCCAAAGGATACAAAGCAAAATCAGAAAAGGAAAAAGGCACCAGAGGAAACCAGGCACAAGCTTCTATGAGTTCTTTCCCAATTGAGTCACACAGGATGTGCTTGATTCCTCCAGCTATGATAACAGATATGAAATATTTTCTACCATATAAGCTTATAGAGAAGCAGTGACCAAGGATTTTAATGGGAGCTGGCTACATAGGCAAACTTTGCTTAGAACATACCAAATTTCAAACTCTCAGAAGAAAAGCAGGAATTTGGCATAGATCACATTGTACAAACAATGTGGGCTCACTGAGCCAATCTTACTAATTCAGGGAATGGTGGAAACCCTCTGAAAATCTAACTTCCTAGGTGTCAAGCCAAGGGCTGAACTTGCAAGCAGGACTTTCTAAGGATTGCATTCGGGACTGCTATTTAAACTCTTTTTTGTACAACTCTATATTAGGACAATCAAATACAGAAATATCTGTAAGAAAATAACCCAACCACCGCCAAAGCTGTCTCAGTTAGTGTAGCACTAAGTTGTGAAGTTTGTGAGTTGAGCCTCCCTTACCAGAACAGAAGTCGTTACCCAAATTTAGAGATATAAAGTAGCAAACTGATATAAAGAAACATCTGAAAGAAAACAATGAGTTTAGTAAGTCAGAGAAGGTGATCTGAAAAATGCCTGAAAATACCATCGTTTTGTATGTTGGAAAAGGGAACATTAGTATTCAAATTTCTCTTGAGAACCCTTTTTGGCTGTAAAGCTAGAGATAACTTGAAGCCATTTTTAAATATGCTTATGTCACATAGATATCCTCAGGGTATCCTCTATTGACATCTTACAGTTAAATAAGTAGTTTTGCTTAAAAAATATTCTCAAGATTATACACACACATTCATGCATAAGCACACACACATCTATCTGTAGAGAATTTTAAAATGTTGAAGTATACATATTAAAACCTAGACATTTGGGGGTTTTTATAGAACCCCTTAATTATCTTTGTCACAGAACCTACTTCACTATAGTGAAACTGGCTGTTTTTATGTCTGTCTCCCTCCACTATTAGGGAGGAAACACATCCAGACTAATGTACCACAGCAGTCAGTAAATAATTAATTTGTCTGACAGTATAGAATAGAATTGCTCACTAAAATCAGGGAGCCATAATCCAGTCAGTGATTAAAGTTCGATTACCTGTTTTAAGGCTTACTTAGTTTGAAAAAAATTTTTTTATTGATTTCTAAAGAGAGTGATGGGAAAGATCATTCAACAATTATACCATTCTGTGAAGGTTTTAGAACCATTAATGCCAAGAAAAATACTATTCCATTTGTTAGACGAAATCTATAATTACTGATTCATAGGAAATACGTAATGTACATGCTTCCTCCACAATAGAAACTGGTGAAATTGTTAAGCAAAACATTATATTGTCTGCAAACAAAACCGTACTACTTTCAAGTTTTCTGATTGTGTATTTCATCAATAAAATAATTTTAAACATTATTTCACTATTATGTGTATGACTTCAATTCACCAATAGAGAATTATTCAAGACATAGTATAAATTTATGTTTTAGCTTATTCAACATTAACTGAGTAGAAATTATATTCACATTTTTAGATTTTCATTTTGATAATTCTCTCTCTTAGATCACTGATATTTTTGTTCCCATGAAATAGTCAAACAATAAAGCTCTTAGAAAACATTAAAATGCCTATAGTTATACTATACTTTATAGTTTAAGTTATGTATTATACTGCTTAATAAAACTTTATGTTATACCACTTTATACTAGTGAATATTTTTCCATAAAATCATAAATAAGCAGTGATGTCCATATTTACAATTTTTATTTAGCATTTTACTTGAGGAATAAACAATATAATAGAGAAAGGAAATAAAAATAATCACAGTAAAAAAAATAAAATTGTGTTAATTAGAGGATACATAATCATTTCTCCATAAATTTTATGTAATCTACAAAACAACCTTACTAAACTAATAAAGAGTTTACCAGAATAGCAGAATAAAAAGTCAATATACAAGAGAACATATATATTAGCAATAAACAATAAGATGTTTATATGTAAATAAAATAAATGCATTCATAATAACATCAAAATATAAAATACTTAAGTAAAATAAAAAAGATACATTGGGCTTAATTAAAGTTAATGATATTTTATATTCAAAAGACAACTAAGAAAATGGAATGCTTTGTTTGGCTATGTATTTTGGTTTTCTTTTTATTTCACATTTGGTATATTTTTTCCTATTTTCTCATTCCCACAACTCAACCATTCCCTTTTAAATATACTCTTCTCACTTTCATCACTTCAAGTTGGCTGCAATTTCACTAGATCAGAAATTGGCAGACATTTTCTTTAATGATCCACATAGTAAAAGCCTTTTAAGCTTTTGGGCCATAAAGCTTTTATCACTACTATTCAATTCTGCACTGTAGCACAAAAATATCCTTAGATAATAGCTAAATGAATGGACGTGACTATTTTCCAATAAAACTTAATTTACCAAAACAAGCAGCAGATCGGATTTGACCCACATCCATAGTTTGCTAAATCCTGCTCTAGACTAGTTCTGTCCAGTAGAAATATCATGTGAGTCACAAATGTAATCTGCATAAGTAATTTTAATTATCTTATTTGCCAGAAAAGTAGTTTAAAAGTGAAGTTAATTTTAATTTTAATATATTTTTATTTGACTTATCTGCCAATTTTATAATTTTAATAAGTAATCAACACAAAATATTGATATTTTACATTCTTAGTTTAATTCTAAGATTTTCAAATATCAGTGTATAATTTTCATCACAGCGCATCTCAGTTCAACTAGCCACATTTCAATTATTCAGCACAGCTCTCAGTGTTTGAGTTTGCTACCACTTAGAAAAGATTAATCTTGAAGGGGCTCATAGACATTCCAAACAAGAGTTCAAAATAAAGTAATTATTTTATCTTTGACTCATGCTTTTCTTCTTTTAGATTATTTATTATGCCATATGTGAAGAAGAATGCCATTATTTTCTGGTATGCATTTGGGTGATTACCCTATAAACATTTCAGATTCAGTATTTTTTTTTTCTCAACAGAAGACAGTATTTTTTAATTAAAATATACTAGATAATTAGTTTCTCATTTTTTTTCTATTATAGTTGGTATACTATAACATATTAGTTTCATTTGTTAGTATAGTGAGTAGAGATCTATATAATTCACTAAGTGATCCCCCAGTAAGTCTTGTACCCATCCATCTCTTACATATTTATTATTATATTATTAATTACATTTTATATGCTATACCTTATATCTCCATGACTATTTTGTAACTATCCATTTGTATTTCTTAATCCCTTTGCCCTTTTTCACTGACCCCTCCAACTCTCCTTCCACCTAGTAACCCTCAATATATTCTTTGTATCTATGAGCTTGTTTTCATTTTTGTTGTTGTTACTGTTTATTTTGTTCTTTAGATTCCTCATGTATGTAAAATTATATGGCATTTGACTTTATCTGACTTGCTCCCTCAAGGTCAATCCTGTGATATCTTTCTTAGTCCCTTACTTTTATTCTGTGTATGTCTCTTAATCTGAAGTGAGTCTCTTGTAGGCAGTATATGTAAGAGTCTTGTTTTCTTATCCATTCGGCCACTCTATTAATTGGAGCACTTAATTCTTTTTCATTTGAAGTGTTTGTTAATAGATATGTAGTTATTGCTATTCTTTATTCATATTTTTGATAAATAATTTTTCTCCTTATAAAAATTCTTCCAACATTTCTCATAATACTGGCTTGGTGATGATGAACTTCTTTAGCTTTTTCTTGTCTAGAAAGCTCTTTGTCTGTTTTTTGACTCTAAATGATAGTTTTGCTGGATAAACTAATTTTGGTTGTGGATCCTGAGTTTTCATCACTTTGAATATTTTGTGCCAATCCCTTCTGTTCTGCATAATTTTTTTTGAGGAATTAACTTTCAGTCTTATGGGAACTCCCTTGTAGGTAACTAATGGCTTTCCTCTTGTTGCTTTTAAGATTCTTTCATGGCCTTTAACCTTTTGGTATTTTAAACATGATGTGTTTTGATGTGGGCCTCTTTGGATTCATCTTGTTTGAGACTCTCTGAGCTCCTGGGGTTATATATTTATTTCATTCATCAAGTTAGGAAAGTTTTTCCTCATTATTTCCTCAAATAGGTTTTTAGCTTCTTGTTCTTTCTCTTCTCCTTCTGGTATCCCTATGATGTGAATGTTGTTATGTTTGATGTTGCCCCATAGGTTCCTTAAATTATGTTCAGATTTTTGGATTCTTTTTTTTTTTGTGGCTGTTCTGATTTTGTGTTCTCTGCTACTCCACTCTCTATATCAGCAATTTGATCATCTACTTTATCTACTCTGTTGATTCCTTCTAATATACTCTTCATCTCAGATATTATATTCATCTTTTATGACTGGTTCTCTTTTATAATTTCCATTCCATTTTTGTGGGTTTTTAAAAAAATCTCTTTGTTAAAGTTTTCACTGAGTTCATCTCCTCTTCCCCTAAGTTTATTGAGTATACTTAGAACCAGTATTTTAAACTCTGCATATGGTAGACTGCTCAACTCCAGTTTTTCTGGAGCTCTGTTCTGTTTTTCCATGTGGAATAGGCTTTTTTGTCTCTCTATTTGGTTGCCCTTCTGTGTGTGTTTCTATATATTAAGTAAAGCTCCTAAGTCTCCCAGTCTTATTAGCATGGTTTTTTATAATACATTTCCAGTGGCATAATTCTGAGAGGGATACAGCACAGGCCAAATTTAGCTCCAGCCTGTGTCCCTTCAGGGACATCTTGTAAGATTCAGTAAACCATTCACAGATGGCTGACACTAATGCTTTGCTTATAGTTGCCTCAAGAGGCCAAGCCAGAAATTGGGGCTGGGTACCACCAGTGAGGGACTTGCAGCTGCTCAGCAAGGGGCACAGGGCATTCTGAGGACCTCATTAGATGTAGCTTGGGTAGGGCCATAAGTTGAGATGGGTGAAGTTTCAGGAAGTTCTCTGGGTGGAAAGGCCTCTGTTATCCAGTTTGATGACTGTCTAAGCTATGGCAGTTCCTGTGTCTACATGCAGGCAGGGGTAGGGCTCAATAGGGGAACAATGGATGTCTCCAGCACTTCTTCCCAGGAGAAAACCTCACCTCCAGCCCTTACCCAGAAAGCCCCAAATCAACATTATCTATATATTCCTGGCAACTCACCCTCCCCATCTCAGAGAAGCCAACTTTGCACTGGAGCTGAGAGGGAATGAGTTCATCCCTGTGAAAAGTTAGTTGTGGTCACAACCCTTTTAAGAGGAGTCTGCACGTGATGGCTGAAACTACCACAGCCTCTACCTTGCCCAGCTTCATAGGACCAGGTAGCCTTTCAACTCTGCCCCCTCCTACTATTTCAGGGTGATTTCTTATTTCTCTCTCTTGTTGTAGTGCCTCTTTTCATCCAGACCCCAAGTGACTCAGCTTGCTGTTTGCTCTGGGTTTTGTACATTTCTGGTGTGGTCTCAAGAGGAGATGTACAAAGCTTCTATGCTCTATGCCATCTTGCCCCTCCCCCTCATCATTAATCTTTTTACTAAATCTCTTCTGCCATGAAGAGAAGGATTTTTCTGCTAAAAGTTACTTCTGTAGGGGGAAATCCTCTTTATACTTTTAAATGGGAGAAGTTGCACACATAGTCTATTACAATACTGTATTTTGGGAAAGTGCACAGAGACTTCAGTACTCAAACTAAAAATGAGAAAATAATGGAGTGCTGATTTTTAAAATGCAACTGTGATGATACGTTTCAATAGAGTAGAGTTATAAACAGATACACAGAGAGTAGCAACACAGATTTAAAATAATTTGAGGTTATGCTTTTTCTAACTAGCATATGTGATATCTATTACTTATAGTTTGGGACCCTTCAATCTCAGATTTTTAAGGGTGAGAAGAAGATATAGGTAGCCTCTATGGATAGCCTCTAAATTCACTTAAGGATAGAACTAAAGAAAATTAACTTTAACTGTAACAGAAGCAATATAGTCTCGATATTAAAATAAATGTTTTTCATCATGAGGGTTGCAAAGAAGATGTTGCCATGGGAGTCCTTGGGATTTCATTTTCTGAAATATGTGTGTTTTAAAGAAAGGGGTAAACAAATAATTTCAGAGTATTACTGGGATATAACTTTCCCCCTAAGTACAAGAAAGTAATTGAGAAACAATAGTAGTTTGTTTAATTTCTTTAATCTTCTGTTCATTTAGAGACACAAACGTTAGTCTCAAATGAAAGAAAAAGACTAAGAGATAAGGGCACTATTCTGAAATGTGTGGACCAAAGGTTTCATGATTATTATCACTTTCAGGCTCTTGTATATTATTTTAATAACAAATAGCAAAACTTACCAAAACAAAACTTCATTCTTTATCATTTTACCTTGAAAGAATAAAAAGCTTCTTTTTCAACTCTAAAGAGAATTTTAGTTATCTATCTAGATATCAATTTCTAGTTGTTATTCAAAAATATGAGTCCCTCTTGATTAATTTTTTTCTTCCTGTATGTGATGTCTCATTTTTCTACAAATTTGTCAGATTGACCAATTTTAAATAAATTAAACATTATTTCTTTTTTATGACGTATAGGTGGTGAAAGCCACACTACAACCCTCAATGGTGATTGTAATTGGGAGTAAGTTTGGGTAATACAATAAGACTATGGCAGTGGATTTAAGTTGAACATAGCTTATCACTGCTCTATTCTTGGTTATTCTGCTCTCTCCTCAATTAACTTCTCTTTCTAGCCTCAGAATTATTGTGTGAATGATGTGTTATGATGCATTAATGAGATTATACTTTATAATATGTACCTTGTAAAAGTTTAAAAGTAGTGAGAACCACTGCTCTATAATATCTTACTCTTATTCTTTCAGCAAATAATTTCAGCCAATGTGTTTTTGTCACTAAAAATCTTTTGACAGTGAATTTTCTTAGTCCACTGAAGGTTGTTGTCTCAGATTCAATGCTAACAGGAGTCCTTAATTTGAGATGTGATAAGAGGAAAATTTACTCAATGCAACTTGTTCTGTTGTAAAACAGCTCAGCTGTGGAATGGTTTGGCTATGGAACAGCTCAGTCATGATACAGTTGAGTTATAACACAGCACAGTGGTATAAAAATAGAACTGTAAGGTGGCTCAAGCAAGGAAGCCTTGATGTTAATTACAGCTCAGGTCCCATGAGACAGATCTTCTGAGTTGTTGCAGCTCCATCTGATGTTACAGCTCTAGCCTATGAAATGCAATATTCCATGGAAGTGGAAAGTGCACCCTACTGAGACATGAGAGGTTGACTTATATAGAGAACTTGCCCAGTCCTGGTCTCTAATTGATCTAGTCTTATGCAAATGAGGATTCCAAATTCTCACAGTTTCATTGGTCCAAAAAGCACTGTCCTGATGTTAGAAGGGAGCTCTCTAATTGGTTGGTGAATATGCAAATGAGGATATAGTTGGTCAGCTCCAATTGAATGGTGGAAATCTTAGTCCTATTGGTCAAATTTTGATTCTAGGAGCTTTCTTAAAAGGGTGGCAGAAGCACAGTGCAGGAGGCTAGGCATTTTAGTCTGTGGCTTTTCAGCATATGTAAGGAACCTCTGTAAACAATGGCTGCTAGACTATGGTTATAAATTGAGTTCAGTTGACCATAAAAAGTCTTTTTTGGGGCAGGTATATTCTCCTTGGGGTGAACATTTTCTACCATTCATTGGTCTCATATCATTCCTTTACGGTACCACCTGGTTTTACAATTTTAGGTGCAATTTCTATATACATATACTACTTAACTCATTGCATTTTTAGTTTATAGCAATACTCATATTGATTATCTGGCATCTTTTCACATATTTACCCCTTATTGGATCTCTTAAAAAATCATTTGCTTCTGGACTACATTATTTTCTGATTATGCTATTTCATTTATTTTTACAAACCTTTGTCATGTGCATTAAATACTTGGCTCTTGAAAACATTTTCTATATTTTGAACACATTTTCTAGACAATCTTATACATGTCTGCATCTCTGATTACTGTATATTGTTGATGACTTTTATTACCTATTTATATATCTGCATCACACATTCATATATATATATATGTATATATATACATATATATATACATATATATATATATATATATGCTATGGGTGTGTGTGTACGTAAATACATATATATGTCTATATATGTACATATGTATACATATAAAACCCATTAATATATGTATATATGGTTCTGACTTCTTAATCCAAATAAGCATTTACCTACAAAATAACTTTATCTAAATAATCTATATGCTCCTATAAAATGAGTGAATATAGCATATTTTTCTTTAAAGCTTGTCTTCTATTTTTCTTCTTTTGTTAAAAGATATGCCAGCCAATCTTTGCCTGAACCAAATATCTGAGAATTATGCTCTGATCTCATGCTTATCTGTCACATCCAAATGATACCAATGACCAAATATTATTCTTCCTGATATCTCTTAAAGCACCATAAAATGTTTTTATTTGAAGAGGGATGATATTACTGGGAAAGAAGAGATGTTGGATTAAGGAATAGATTTATGTTCAATTTAGACTAATCTTACTGCCCACAGTGGCTCATGCATCCATCAAAAGAATAGACTTCTAAAAGAAAAAGTAGCAATCAAAATGTACATACTTTGTACTACTTGAAATGACCTAACTTGTCTTTCCCCATGGCTACCACTACCCAATGTACACTTTATAACTTTATAACTTTGCAGTGTTTCCTTGGTTGACATGTATAAAAAGATATGTTTATAATTGTTTTTTCCATTACTCATTCCTCTGGTTGTTTTCTCTTACCAGATTTCTTACATTAATGTCAGTAATATATGGTTAAATGGTAATAGAAAAAGTACTTTTTCTTTTTCCTCCATAACTTTTTTAAAAATGTTAATGTATTTTCTCTTTACAACACTTTTAGGTTTGCAAAAAACAGGAGCAGTGAATACAGAGAATTCCCATATTTCAATCCCTTCTCTATAATCCAATCTCCCTCCTATCCCTCTCACACAGTTTCTCCCATTGTTAACATCTTGCATTACTGTGGTACTTTTGTTACAACTGATAAACTATTGATGATACATTATTATTAGCAAAAGTCCAAAGTTCACCCTTTGTGTTATACAGTTCTATACTTTTGACAAACACATACCATTATATATCTAACATTAAACTATAACACAGAATAGTTATTCTGCCTTACAAATTTCCTATATCTCACTTATTCATCTCTTCTTTCTTTCTACCACCTCTAAGCCCTAGCCACTGCTAGTGTGTTTGCTGCTTCTACAATTTTGCCTTTTCCAGATTTTCATGTAGTTGGAACAATACAGTATATATCCTTTTCCTTTTTAGGCTAGCTCTTTTCACTTAACATAAATGTCTTTTTTAACTTATGGGATTTAAGTTTTCTCTCTTTTATTATGATTTGAATACACATTTTTATTTATCACTGAATAATATTTTATTTATGGATGTACTAGAGTTTATCTCTTCACCTATTTAAGGGCATCTTAGTTGCTTCCACATTTTGACAATTATAAATAAAGCTGCTATAAACATACATGTGTGAGTTTCTGAGAACATAAGTCTTCAATTCCTTTGGGTAAATACCAAAGAGTGAAAATTTTAGATCTTTAATGTAAGACAGGGTTTAGCTTTATAAAGCAAATGTTAAACTGTTTCTTGAAGTAGCTGTACTATTTTGCACTTCTACCAGCATTGAAAGTTCTAATTTTTCTACATCCTTGCCAATATTAAGTGTTGTCAATATTTTAAATTGTAGCCATTCTAATATGTGTATAGAGCTGTTGAATTGTTGTTTTACTTTGCAATGCTTTAATGATATATGATATTTAGAATCTTTTCAAATGATTATTTGCTAGCTATATATCTTCTTTCATGAAGTGACTGTTCAGATCTTTTGCTCATTTTTAAATCAAGTTTCTGTCTTTTTGTTGTTAAGTTGTAAGTTTGTTTTATAACCTAGGTACTAGACTCTTGTAAGTTATATGATTTGCAAATATTCCTCTCATTTTCCAGGTTTTCTTTACAAGCTCTTGATAATGTCTTTTGAAACATGAAAGTTTTAAATTTTGATGATCTCATTCATCTAAATTTTCTTTTGTTGTTCATGTTTTTGTTTTATTTTTGTCAAATGAAAGGTCTTGAATATTTACCCACATGATTTCTTCTGCAAGAAGACTTACATTTAAGTCTTTAATCCATGTGATTTAAATTTTGTATATAGTATGAGGTAGAAGTCTAATTTTATTTTTTGAATTTGAATACTCAGTTTTGTAAATACTGTTTGTTGAAGAGGCTATTTTGTCCACATAAAATGATCTTGGCTTGTTTGTCAAAAGTCAATTGGCCATAAATACACAAAAATTTATTTCTAGACTCTCAGTCCTACTCATCTGTTTTATATATCTATACTTATACCAGTACCACACTATTTTGATTACTATAGCTTTGTAATTTGATTTGAAATTGGAAAGTATTGGTATTACCAAACACAGGTTTGTCTGCTTGCCACACATGAGCCAATAATAGAGAGAAAAGGGTTTGTAGGGGGAAAATAAGTTATTCAGGAGCCGCACCCTGAGAAGATGGTGAACTATTATCACAAAGACCATCTTGCCACTTGGGTGCTAGCAAAGGTTATTACATGGGACAAGGAGAAATTCTAGAGCTGCATCATGGAGGAAGAGAGAATGTCTCTAAACCAATTATCTTGTATTTCACTTTGGCTTGTTAATCATGCCACCTGGAGGGGAGGTAAGTGTAACAAAGGAATTAAAAAAGAGGGGGTGAGAAGTTCCTCTTTTCAAGTGTGAGTCAGCATGATGAACTGTCCTTTGCAGAATGTTCTAATAAACTTTGTGGAGCTGGTCAATGGAGGTGTGGTGTGCTACATCTAGGGAAGAATTTTGCCGTCAGTTTTCTGGCACCAATAACTTGGAAACAAAATCAGCTTCCTCTGAAATCTGTTCCTAGGGTTCTCAAACAAACAAGCTGTTTATTTACAAGTTGCCCATTAGTTAACTAGACATTTTTATTTACATAAAAATAAGAGTGAGATTGTAAGGACAAAAAAAATTACAATGATAAAACTATAATAAACTACGATTCAGTTACAATCTCCACTGTCATTTCCTTATTTCCATTTCTATGAAAATTTTGTTGACTTACCTGTGGTGACAATAATTTGTCATGAAATGCTTGAACTTGCAATGAGACATGTGTTCAGTTCCCCTACTAGGAAGAAGCCCAAGGTGCATTTGCTTTCTCAATGTCAATGCCTGTTTACATAATTTAGTTATACTTATTATGATTATTTTGAACATTTTGTAAGAGATTAATATTAATACTAATACAGTTAAGCCTAATTTTACAATTCCTCTTAGGACAGATTTTATTTCTTATAGTATCTAAGAAAATAAATTGGGAAACCAATTTCTCATGCCTTGGAACAAGAGAGCAGATATACAAAGGTGGGAGGGTAAGGGCAGAAAAAGCAAGTGCGACACAATGTTATTATATTAGTCAAAATCTGCCTGAAGCAGAGGAAAACTACATCAAAGAAATAAAGCCTGTATGTGGTTAGTGTGCAGTTACAATTTCTTCCCCATCTCTTGATCATTCCTCAGTCTTGAGGAATCAAGAATTTTGGGCCATTACCTTTTCAAATGTTCTTTCTACCAGTTTCTACCATTATTTCTGTCTTTTTCTGGCACTCTCATCATGTGTTCATTTATGTACTCAATGGCGTCATACAAATCTCTCTGACTGTGTAATTTAAATTAATTTGTCAAATAGTTTGCTTATTCTTTTCTCTGCTTGCTCAACTCTGGTTTTGAACACCTCTAGTAAAATTTTTATTTCTGTTATTTTACTTTACAGTTCCAGAATTTGTATTTTACTATCTTTAAATCAACTCTGTCTCATTATTCATATTCTCAGTTTGCAAAAACATCATTCTCTTGGTCTCATTTTGGTAGGTAGTTAGACAGACTTGAGCATTGGGGAAACAAAGGAGTGAAGATGCAGCACATAGACCTTCAAAGACCTCCCAAAGAACACACATTTTATAGTTATAACTCACTCTTGCATTCTGAGAGACAAAAGAATAGAGGGTTATAAGCCTATAGCTGGTTTAATCCATCTATAGATGCTTGTGCAATAAGGACTACTCTGACCCTCTCTTCACCTCGGCCTCCTTGTACCATCATTTTAACATCGAGGTCTATACTCAGAAGTTCATGAATCTAATTATAATATACTGAATTTTGGGTAACCTCATGCACAGTAGGCAGGGAGTTATATAACAGCCAAATGTCAATCTAAATGACCTCACATGCCAATCACCTAGGAATGCCTTTGTAACACTCTCATCATGACCCTAGGATAACAGACCTCCGCACTTCCACAAGGTTACATCCCTCTTAACTGTAATCCACCCCTCAACATCTAAACAGTTATAGCCTGTTTAGATGCGAACGGTTATAGCCTGTTTAGATATGACTTGCTTCTACTTCAAAATGAGCCTTTAATAAATCTTTTCTTTCCTAAATCTTGCTGAGCTGTAATTCTTTCTGCATTTGGAAAAGAACTTAGGACCCCTAATCTTACCTAGGCAATGTCAGTTCAGATCACTCCAAAAGATAACACTTTGTTTCTTTGCCCATGATTTTCTATAACTTTTAAATGTAGATAAAGCATTTGATTTGAAGTCTTTGTCTAGTAAGTTCATATTTATGCCTCCTAAGAGATAAATTTGTTAATTTATTTCCTCTAAATGGACTGTGATTTTACATTTTTCGAATGTCTTACAATTTTTTTGTTGAAGACTAGATATTTTGGATATCATAATGTGATCAACCTGAATATCAGAATATTTACCCTCTTTAAGTTTTGTTGGTTTTGCTATACATTATAGTTTCTTGTTTGTTTAATACTTTTTCTAACATACTTTTAAAAAATTGTATTATTTTTTATGTGTGATCTTTGAAGTCTCTGTTACTTTACTTAATGGTAAGCTATTAATGTAACAAAAAATCTTTAAATGTCAAGAGCTGTAAGAAGACAATAAAAGGAAAAAATAGTCTCACAGTGTTTGCTAATTGACTCTGTGTTGTACACTCCTTATAGGCTAAGCCAGTTTTTCTGCTTTCTTTATTACCTTCTACTCTATTTATACTGAGCCTAAAGATCAGCTGTAAGTAAAAAACTCAGAGCCTTCTCCATTGCTTCCTGAACATGATTTTGGTCCTAGGTATATAGATGGCTTTCTACTGCTATATGCAGAAGATTTTTACTCTCCAGCTTTTTTTCTCAAAGCTTTTTGTCCTGTCTATTGTTTGTCTCAACTATAATCTTTTGCCCCAGGCAACAGCGGTTTGTTAATTTCAGTTTCAAAGTAAATCAGGAAACCCTCAGGCAGGTCCACTCTATTTCTTCTCTAACCAGATACACACACTTGGAAACAAGGGCTACCATCTCAACCACCACCATGTTAGGCAAGCAGAGTTAAAACAAAACCAAGTTAAAATGCCACAAAGCCTTTCTACTATGCTTAAGTCACTTTTTTCTTTATTAAGTATTCACTTGGTCACTATAAATTTTTCGTTATTTTCTAGAGTTCTGACAAACTTGATCCTGACAGATTTTGTTTTCCTTCAACCCCCTACGTTTCTGTGGAAGGGTAATTCCTTTGTGCTCTCTACAATACCGTTATAATTAAAATGATCATTCTTGCCTAGTTCCTGATGTTAACAAAACGTTAAATAAGTGTGATGCTGGCTTTTAGGCTGGGAATGTCATTTGCATATTAAAAAGATATAAGTATGCCTATTTCATATAAATTTTTGTTGGTTGTTTAGAATTGCTTTTTGTATGCATGAGTATATAAATTATTGCATTACTTTTCTCTTAAAAAATTTTAATCCAAATATATTGTTGCATATTTTAATTATAATCAAACTTTTATTCCTAGAATCAATTCCATTTGGTTATTATGCATTACTTTTTTTAATATATAATTTTTTCTGTTTATTTCTATTTTGTTTGGGAGTTGTATATTGATATTTAAAGTGAGATTGATTTAGAGTAGTCTATTTTATGCAATTTTTATAAGGGTTAATTATATTTCTGTTCTTTGTAAGAAGTTTCCCTTTTGACAATCCAGAAAACCTTAAATCTCTGGCATTAAGTAATATATGCCAATGTTTTTTAAATACTATTAAAGCTAATACCATGAGAAAAGTATAAAATTAGCTTAAGATGTTAAAAAACATTTCTTTTGAGGTTTAAATTTTTCAGGCCACTGGAATAAAATAAAGCAGAATAACTCACACATGTTATGCGATACCTTAGTGTTAAAGAAAGATGGATCATCCACCAAGGTAAATTTTAAAATTATTTTAAGATTGCTTGTTTCTATACTCATCTTAGTTTATAATGCTCCTTGAAATTTTTAAATGAAGAGATAGATAAGTTAAACTTCCCCCTCCAGGATAAAAATGAATCAAATGTGTCAGGTGCATAATTTTACTATTTGAATATGAATTTCATTCAATTTACATCTTCCATTTACATTCAATAAAACTGTTAATTAAATAGTTTACATCTTCTAGGATGCTTTTATCAAATCACCATAAGATAGAATTCCTGAAGCAATCTTCCAGACTAAGCAAATTATGAAAGAAAATATTGTGTTTTCATTTCATTTGAGGAGGGAATGGGCTGAAAATACATAATTTGGAAGTGGGATACTTAACCTTAAAGGATGGATTTATAATAATATTATTCAGTGTGAGAAAAGATATGTGTAAATTATGAATTTTTTATAAAATAACACAACAAATTCGAAGAGAAAAAAATGGTATACACTTTTAAAAAATAAATATATAAAGATTAAAATTAGTCTTTTGAACAAAACTAAATATTTTAATTATTACATTTTTAAGCAACATTTTTATCTACATAATGATGGACAAATATATTTTAATAATGAAAATTCATGCACTTCACATAGAAACAAACCTCTTCTTAGGAAAAGTCAGAAATGATTAATGTTTTCATATCCCTGAAAAATAATCTTTTTTTTTTCACTGAGAATGGTGTCAGATCTTTCAAAAAGCACATATCCAACTTCCTAAATTAACAGAGCAAACCATTATGACAAAATATAGAGAGACAAATTAATACAGAGAACTGTTTGTTTAACTAGAGCAGAACTCACAAGAGGAATAAACTGATAAGAACATTTAAGTGGTAATTCAAATGAATAGCTCAAGGGTGGGTATAAGCTAGTTTGAAAGTAAGATGACTATCTTGATGAGGGGTTTACATTCTTGGGCTTTATTTCCAGTAACTCCATCAGATTCTTCATGTGAGGCTATTCTCATGGCCCTGGCAGAGAAGAATAACCATTATGAAAATATTAAGAATATTATCTGAACAAAGACCTATAATCTAGGGGAAAAGATGACAGAACCCAAATCTGAAACTTTATCCCAGATTGTGGGAACCATCCCTCCATATTCCCACTCTCCCCAGACTTCTCTAAGACATAGGCTAAATAAAACACTGAGATAAAATTAGAATATAGAAAATTTCCTTTCACAACCTTACCACCACACCAATAGTACTTGAGTATAGTAATAGTGAATTACAGCAGAATGAGCTCTATGACAAAAACTCTCTGAAGTGCAGTACATAAGTATAATGGTTACTTTTAAGCATTTACCTGACTGGGCCACAGGGCTCAGATATTTGGTCAAACATTATTCTGGATGTGTCTATGAGGATGTTTTTGGATGAGATTTTCATTTAAACCAGTAGACTTTGAGTAAGCAGATTGCCTTTATAATGGGAGTTGGCCTTACCCAATCAGTTGAAGGCATAAATATAACAGAAGACAGACTTCTCTTAAGCAAAAGGTAATTCTTTAAGCAAACTGCCTTCTGATTTCAACTATGACATTAGCTCTTCTTTATTCTTCAGCCTGCTGGCCCTCTCTACTAATTTTGAACTTGCTAGCCTCCATAATTGTGCAACTCAATTCTATATATTTAGAGATAGACAGATGATAGATAAATAGATTAATAAAAAAAAGATGATGATGATAGATAGATAGATAGATAGATAGATATCCTATTAATTCTGCTTCTCTGAAAAACACTGACTAATACAATATGAAAGTTAATAGTCCAGAAGAAAGATTAAAACAAGGACACCAGAGAAAATAGAAGACTTTGGTACCTATACTTAATACAAGCAGTAACTAGTTTAATTCTTAGACAAATTAATGTAAATCAAGGGCCAGTTTACCTTAATTCTACTGCCAAAATAGAAAACAATAAGGAAGCAAAAAAGCAATAGATTTCACAGTCTGAAGGAACAAAAAAATCATCCAAACCAGATTCAAATATATGTTAAAAGCTCTAATGAAAAAAAAAATAGACAACATAAAATAATAGATAATATAAGCTGAGAGAGTGAAGTGCTAAGAAAGAATGAGATGATAGAAAGCACAGTTTTGATTTACATTAATTTGTCTAAGAATTAAACTGGTTACAAGGGGCTCATCTATAGACTGGAAAAGGCCAAAGAGAGAGTCAGTGTTCTTGGAGATATGTTAACAAAATCTCCTCAGCATTAAATGCAAAGAGAAAAAAAGAATGTAAAAAAACAAACAAACAAAAAACTTTAGAATGCTACAGAACACTATCAAAATGTATAATATTCAGGTTTATGGAATCACAGAATGAAAAAAAATGAGAACAGAGCTCAGGGAAGCAAAAGCAGTGCAAGGGAGAAAGAATAGTGTTTTCTAAGATTGAAGTGGAAAAACCAAATCCAAATGATAAAAGAAGAATCAGTGGAAATGATGAAAGGGCAAGGGACATATTCTAGTTCGAAGATCATAAAGAAAAAAAAGATGGATAAATTTTAAGAGATTTGTAAAATATTCTGACACTGAAACTAGTACATATACATTTATGTCCACAGTAGGACAATTCTCAATAAGTCAAAAGGTAGAACTAGCCCAGATGTCCACCAATTGAGGAATGGATAAATAAAATGAGGCATATAAACACAATGAAATATTATTCATACATAAGAAGAAATAAAGTAATGGACATATTCTAAGAGATTTGCAAATCAGCATACACATTATAAGAGTCTTAAAAGAAAAGAAAAAGATGCAGAAAGACTATTGGAAGAAATAATGGCCAAAGAATTTAAAGAAATATATGAATCTACAAATCTGAAAAACTAAACAAATTCATTAGGATAAATTAAAAGAAATCTGTACTGAAGAAAGTATAACCAAAATGACAAGAAACAAATAGTTAATCTTAAATCTGGAAAGAGAGGCAATTTATTTAGTAATATTAACATTAGAATTTTTATTATAAACCATGAAGGCCAGAAAGAGATGGGATAACATATTTAAGAAAAAAAAAAATTTTGTTAATCAAGAATTCTATACCTGGACTTGAAAAAAATGTTCTTTAAAAATGAAGGAGGAATTAATTCATTCTCAGATACACAAAGGCTGGGGGAGTTAATTACTAGTATGGCTGCCCTATAGAGAACACTGCTAAAAGGAGTCCTACTTGTTGAAATGAAAGAATACTATATAGTAACTTGAAGCCATACAAAGAAACCAAAATCTCTGGTAAAGATAACTACACAGTTAAATATAAAAACAGTATTATTATATTTTACTCCAATTTTTATTTTCCACGTTTTTTTACAAATCCATAAAAAATTATTTATAAAATAATTATAAATCTATATCATTGGATGCATAATTTATAAAAATGTAATTTGTGACAAAAACAATATAACTGCAGAGAAGGCAAAGCTATATAAGAACAGAATTTCTCTATGTTATTATAATTAAGTTAGTACATATTCAAATTAGACTGTTATAAATTTATGAGGTTAATTGTAATTCTATTTTAACTTCTAAGAAAATATATATTTAAAAGAAAAATGAGAAGGGAATCAAAATTACTTTTTCACAACAAATCGACATAAAACAAAGGAGTAAAAATGAAAATGAAGAACCAAAAAAAAGTTATAAGATATTCATACAACAGAGAGCAAAATGACAGACTTAAGTCCTCTTTTATCAGTAATTACTTTAAAGGTAAACAGATTAAATTCTCCAGGAATCCAAGGTTAGTTTAGATTCACAAACAGAAATAAGTTAAAAGGGAAAGATGAGAAAAGGTATTTCTTGTAAATGACACAAAAAAGAACTAGGGTGACTATACTAATTTGAATCAGATATAAGTTAAAAACTATTACAAGATACAAAGAAGGGAATTCTACATAGATAAAAATTCATCCAAAAAATAAAAACAATTTTAAACATGCATGCACCAAACTACAAAATCTAAACTATATTGAAGCAAATATAAATAGACTTCAAGGGAGATATACATAACTCTACAATAATAACAATGAAACAATGACCTGAATGTAAGAGAAAATAGTCTTAAAAGAAAACACAGGCATAAATGTTCGTAAACTTGAATTTGTCAGTGGATTCTTCCATATAACTCCAAAACACTAGCACAAAAGGAAAAAAGTAGATAAATCTGACTTTATCAATGTTTAAAATATTCTATATCAGAGGAAAGTATCAAGAAAATAAAAAAGATAACCTACAGAATGGGAGAAAATATTTTCCACTCATGCACCTGACAAGAACTAGTATCAAGATTATATAAAGAATTATCACAACTAATTAAAAAAAGACAAAAATCTTAATTTGAAAATGCATAAAGGACATAGAAATTTCTCCAAAGGATATATGGAAATGATCAACATGCACCAAAGAGATGCTCAACCTCATTATATCTTTAAGAAATGCAAATCAAAACCACATTGATATACCATTTCATACCCAGCAGGTTGGCTATGATATTTTTAAAACAGGAATTAACAATTTTTGGCACATTAGGGAGAAATTAGAATCTTCACAAATAATGTGCGAGTGGGGGGGGGGCGGGTATGTTAAAATGTCCTAGATTACATGGAAATAGTTCTGTGACTACTCAAAAAGTTAAACATAGAATTACTATATGATTCCTTAATTCCCTGTTAAGTATATAATCAAAAAGTTGAAAACAGGTACTAAAACCAATACAGATGCATTTATATCCACAGCAGGACTAATCACAATAGTCAAAAGGTAACAAAAGTTCAAATGTCCAATTGATGAATGGATAAATAAAATGTAGCATATGAACACAATGAAATATTACTCATATATAAAAAGAAATAAAGTACTGGGACAGGCTACAATGTGGATATATGCTATGACATTTTTAAAAAGTCTGATAACAAAATTTTACATATTGCATTGATTCAATTATGTAAAATAATCAAAATAAATAAACTCATAGAGATAGAATGCTTATTGTTGGTTGCCAAGGTCAGAGATTGGGGAGGGTTGTAAGTATTGGGAAAATTTGCTTCATAGGTAGGGGTTTATTTTGGATTGGTAGAAACATTTTAGAACTAGCTAGAGGTAGTGAAAATAAACTCATTGTTGATTTCACTGCTTTTTTTTTTTTAAATTTCCGTCAAGTGTTCTACAGAAAAGGGATATATTTGCACTTGGGGTAAAAATATTTTATCAACAATTCTTCAGCAGATTATAAAACTGTTGAACACATTAAAATGTCTTTTATCTTTAATTTGTAATTTAAATTTGTAATTTAAAGCAGATCATTATCTGTAAGTATTAATGATTAATATTATTATTGTTAATGATAATTTTGATACTTCAAATTATTTGGAGGATATTTTAACAAGTCACAGATAAATTTATTAAGCATGATTTATATTTCTGCTTATTTTCTATGATCAAAGAGTATAAAATTAATCTTGATAGTATTTTTATGGTAAAGAAATGGCTTATATTCTTTCATTTATGTAAGTTTTTTTAAACAAATATAATGTACAGAAAATAATAAAAATCATAAATATACAGCTTAATGATTTTTATAAAGCAAACAGATGAGTGAAAGCAGCAATCAGATAAAGAAACAGCACATAGTGATCATTTCAGAAGCTCTCCTAGTGTCAAATACTCAAGAATACCTACCATTGTGACTTCTGACATTATGTGTGGCTTTGCTTATCTTTGTTTTTTACCTAAATTGAATCATACAGTATGTTCTCTTTTGAGTTTGACTTATTTTGACTACATCATATTTGTGAGCTCTGTCCATGTTATTGTATATAGCCAATAGTTGGTTCATTTTCTTTGTTGTACAATATTCCATTTTCTTAATATATAAAATATCATTTTGCACTAATTTATTTATGCTACTTTTAATCTATTATCAATTTATTTTTAGCTAATATTAAGAAAGCTGTTACATTTGTTTTAATTAACTTATATGTTCATTTCTATTGGATATATTATGTATTTGTCTATATTTGTGTGTATATCTCTCTCTATGTACCTATTTGGAATACAGTGTCACAAAGTATATATATGTACAGTTTAACAGTTTAGCAAATGCTTATACCAATTAACGTTCTCATCAGCAGTGTTATCACAGATCCTTTGGTCCCACATGCTCTCTATTACTTAGTGTTTTTTTATTTTTCTAAGTTTAGCAATTCTGATTGAAGTGTTAACCATTGTCATATAAAATTTCATTTCATTTATTATTAAAAAGATTTAGCACATTTTCACATGTTTATTCAAAAGTCCTCTTTTTGATGTGCTTGTTAACATATTTTGCTTATTTTTTATGGGTTATTTGCCTTTTTTTATTCATTAAAGTTTCTTAAGAAATAAAATATTTTCATTAAAATCAATTAATGATTTCTAATTATTGACCATCTATACTCAGATTTTAAAAATTTCATAGTTCTGATTTTTAACCATGTTTGCAGTTTAGTATGAGATTATTTCTTTTCAAATATTAAAATGAGAAATCTTTTCTAAGAATAGTTGATTTTACTGATAAGAAGTTTAATGTAAGAGACTTAATGGCAGATATTTTCTAATTAATGTATAAAATATTTATATATTTGGAAAGTATAATCTTTGAAAAAATATAATCCTAATATAATACCTGCTGCCATTTAGAATTAACTAATAAAAATAACAAAAAGCACAATTAAATTCAAATATGTTTCTATACACTTCATATGTACAATAATTATGCATATATGAAGGAAAGGAAAGTATTTTTGGTTTGCAGTTTAGAAATTTATCTGTAATCTAGATTTCTAGTCCACATGAAGAAACAATTAGGTTATGAGATTTTTCAAAGCATTTTATCACTGCTGCTTTACTAAATGTTTATCCTAGTTGCACTTAAAATAATCTGTACACATTTGCCTTGGATCATAGGGCCTATATTATCTATCCCTGTCTCTCTTCTGGCTTTACCTCCCATTCTCAGTCTTTCTCACTATATTCTAGCTATAATATACTTTTTATAGTTTCCTAAAGATTGCACACATCATCAAGATGATTGCATAACTTACGCATTGCATAGCTATATGTGACATCACTTTTCAAATTTCCTTTGGGAAAATTCTCCTTTCTTACCTAATCTGTTTCTGAAAAGACTTTCAATAATCACACATCATTAGTTTGTTTAGTTATTTATCTAAACGTGTGCTTGACATTCAAAGAGAATACAACCAAGAGAACAAAATCATTTTGGATCAAGGATCACTAATTAATGATGATATAATCCTGGAAGGGTCTTTTGCAATTTTCTTTCTTCTAGACCTCTTATCCCCTGTTTGTAGAAAGTATGTATGCAGTAGGTGAAAATGAGACTGACAAAGAAAAAAAGAGAAAGTAATTGAACCAATAGTTTAATGAAGGGAGAGAGATTAAGAGTTACTTGATATTCTTTAAATCTGGATTCTCTAAAATAGACCCCGGTTTTCTAGCTATGGGAACCAATAAATTTTATGGTCTGCCTATTGTGTACAATTTAAAGTGTACTGGAATCATTATGTATATGTTTATATATCAGCTTTATCACGTACCAGCATTTTTAACCATGAAAATGTTAGTTGCTTCACTACTAATAAGAACAACTACATTTTAAATTGTTTTGAGGATTATAAGACATAATGCATGCCTAAAGTGAGCACTCAATAAACATTAAATGCAGTTATAAAACCATATCATGAAATTCAAAACAACAGAATCTTCTCAGTATTATCACTTCATATTTCCCTCTTGCCTTATCCTACATTTTTGTTTTCATTAGTAGTTGTTATTGCATTCTATCTCACTATGCAACTTATTCAATTATTATTTTTACTTCATTTTGTGGTGCTCACATAAAATGCAAAATTCCACAGAGGCAAGAACTTTCTCTGTTTTGTTTACTGATGCATCAAAGCCCTTAGAAGAATGCTTGATAGGTTTTAAGAGACTGAGAATAGATGTTCAATAATATTTGCTGAGTAAAATCATACATTTAAAAATGTTTTCTCTGCTCTTAGGAGATCACAAGGGAATGTTCATGGTAAAAAGAATAGGAAAATATTTCCCTAAGACATTGTAACCAAAATCCAGGCTTCATGTGAGTTTGGAGCCTCAATTCAAACTATCCGTATCTTTGACAACCTCAACAGGACTTATTTAAAAGCAGCCTCTGGTCAATAGTGCCACTAGATACCTGGCAGAAACAAATGCCAATTTTGTCCCAAAGAACAGATATTCAGTCCAGGACTCAATAATTCCAAATAACCCTAAAATACATGAGCTCAAAGTGATTTAAAAAAAAAAAATTACACACACACACACACACACACACACACACACACACACACACACACACAATTAAAGCCAGAAGAAACAATAGACATTTGAATCACAGATGCAAATGTTTTTGGTAAAAGAAATGTCCTACTGGAAAATAAATCAAAAGAAATGCTAGAAAGGAGAAAGATTAACCTCTAGACAGAAGTTACCTAAACAAGAAGATAGAAATAAATACAAATACATTACTAATCATTATGAATGTAGAGATTAACTGTCAATGAAAAATTATAGATTGTCAAATTAGCTTTTTAAAAATATGGCATAACAAAATTAAAAAAAACAGAAAATAAAATGTAGGATATAATAAACCATTCCTATATCAACTTAATAGAGTTACATAGCCACGATAATATTGAAAAAAATAAACCTTAAATAAAAAGAAAAACAACATTACCAAAGATAAAGGTGAATACTGCATAAGGACCAAAGAATCAATCAAGAAGACATAATTAGCAACTTGTATTCAATGAGTGGCATAGCCTTAAAATATGTAACCTGCACACAAGAGACTTATAAGGATGTTTTCACAAATCTATAATACAGAGGGATTTTATCACTATTTCCCAATTACTAATGATGCATAAAAGTTTGTGAGATACTCCACTAGAAGAGTTCCAAAAATACTCATAGGAAAAAAATAGTAATAGCAACAAACTGCAAGCAACACAGATATCTACCATCAAAAGAAAGAATAATTTACTATGATGTATTTATATATTGAACTTTTGGATATTTATCCAAGAGAAATGAAAACCCATATGTAAATATTCATAGCAATTTTTTTGTTATAATAGCCCAAAATAAGAAACAACCAAATGTCCATCAACAAATGAATGGCTAAATGAATTATGGTACATCAAAACCACGAAATGCTATACAATAATAATTAAAAAAACAAGATATTGATACATATAACAAATTGCATGGATCTGAAGGAAATATTGCTAATGAAAAAATGCCAATCTCAAAAGGTTCAATAATATGTGATTTCATTTTCATACCATTCTTGCAATGGAAAAATTATAAAATTAGAAAATGATTTAGTGATTGTCTGCAGTAAAAAAAAAGGGAGTAGAGGGAGGTGGGTAGCTCAAGGAATACTTGTGATAGAACTGTTAGGTATCTTAAAAGTTCAGTCTATCATGTGGTGGTGATCAGATAAATACATACGTATGGTATCTACGTACATGAATGCACATGTGAGTGCACTCACATGCACACTCATGAATGCAAGTAAAAATGTTGAAATATAAATACTAATAGATTGCATTAATGCCAATTTCCTTATTGTGGTATTATGCTATTATGGTTATGCAAGCTGTTACCATTTGGGGGAACTTGGTGAAGAATATATCATTTTTACTACTGTGTGTGAATCTATTATTATCTGAAAATAGAAAAAATAAAAATAATTGAAATCAGTTGCACAAGCAGAGTACATTTCTTTAAATTTAAATGCTATGTTTGTGTGGATGTATGTGTGTATATTTGTATAAGTGTGCATTTGCCTTTCAGTAAAAATTATTTTAACATTGACAATTTCAATGTATTAGGTTAGTTGTTGTGGTTAATGAAGATTTCAATAAAACTGTAAGCTCTGTAAGGGCATTCAGAAATTATTACTAAGGTATAACATTATCATATTTACACAATTTAATCTTTCCCACTGGTTTTTAAGCTCTCCATTATGAAAAAGAGCCCTTTTTACTCAGCACACAATAAGAAATAGGTAAACAGTATGTGCATTAAAAAGTGAGACAAAATGAGGAGAAAAAAATGAGCAAGAGGGTAATAAATAAATACTAATTATTGAAGCAAGACAATCTAACTGATTTGGGGAATATTGGCAATTTTACATTCTTTCACTTAATAAATGATGATGTACCAGTGGTCCCCAACCTTTTTGGCAAAAGAGACCAATGCTCCTATGAGAATGTAATGCCTGGTGATCTGCGGTGGAGTTGAGAGGATGATGCTAGCTAACTCTGGGGAGCAGCTGCAAAATCAGATGAAGCTTTTCTAGCTTGCCAACTGTTTATCTCTTACTATGCAACCCAGTTCCTAACAGATCCAGGAGGTAGGTACCCCAGTATAGTCAACATCTTGAAGATTTTTCGTGTCAGTTATCAGAACCTTATATGTCCCATCCCACAGGACGACTAACTAACGGAAGCTCCGACCAGAAGTGAGACTCCAGGAGACAATCTGCAAGAGAATGGGGGACAGGAGACGCGAAGAATGGAGGCAAGACAAAGTTCTGATTTGCATAATCACGGTTGCCTTGGATACCGAACTGCAGAACATTCCATTTCCTTATATGACCCAAAAATGCAGAAGGGTCCCTGGAGAGGAGGGGGGCTGCACGGTCAGATTAGTTTAAGCAAATGGCTCAAGGGGCCCAGGGCAAGTCAGGGCATGTCAGGGCAACTGACTTTATGCTGTCTATCCTATCAGATAGCACAGGGTGAGACAGACCCTGTCCCAAGGCGAAGTTGCCTAGATCTTAGGTATGAGAGCCTTGATAAGAATGGCTCCCGACACAAAACAAACCAAAGTCAATGCACTCAAATCTGAGGAAATAAAACTTAAGAAAATCAATCACAAATAGCTAACTGAACTTTCTCTAATAAGACAAACATTTAACAATAGCTAATCAAGTAATTTTCTTGCTTTGTTTCTGCATCTTCTCTGTAAGTCTTTCCCCTACCTTCTTTATGCCAGTGCAGCATTTTCTAACCACTTTCGATTTGGTGCTGCCCAGTTAAATCAATGTATGTTCAAATAAACTTAAAATTTTTATCACGCCTCAGTTTATCTTTTAAGAGATCTCTTGCTCTTTATTTACAAACACCCATACTTTATAATCAGTCTGAAAATACTGGTATCTAAAATATTTCTAGAGCTTGTTCTATTATCTTATTTATTTATTTATTTACTGCTAGTTTCTGCTATTGCTGCTTTGTCTCTTTATTGTTTAATGCTTTTTGACCATAAACTTATGTTTCTTGGAATTATGTGAAACTCTTTTTTAATTTGCTATAAAGGTGGGTTTGTGAAAAGGAGGTTTATAATTCTCTCATTCCTAGAAGAACTACCTCTCTGGCTATATGCTCTATGGTAAATATTGTATTTGAAATATATTAAGCAAAGTAGCATAACATTGGACTTAAATCTATGTGAGAGTTAAAACATATTTATGAATTTATGGCTAGGATTTTTGTGTGTAGAATTAAAAATATGAAGTTAACTAGTTCTTGGCATTTTTATACTTTTCACTCTTTTTAAACTTTCATTTTCAATGACATAAAAAATGTTCTTTTAAAAGTAATTCATTCCTTTTTTCTCTTCATGGCACAATTTTTTTTTTAATCTTAATCATTGATATTTTGCAGTTTTTGCTAGGGCATTTGAAGTGTAGAGTTACTTTGATTTATCCTGTTCAGAAATTTTGTCTACATTTTTTAGCATAAGCTATCATATTTTTACTTAAAAAATGTTCCACCTTTATCCTTTTATTTACCTGTTGTTTATTATATACTCTTGTCAAAATTCTTTTAGAAAAAGATAAATATTTATTTATCTTTTAACTGACAGTTTATATATATTTTTATCTTTTTATATTTCTGGGTTCATGTTCAGAGTGGATTCTACAATACTTTCTTCTCATTAACTAACTCTCATAGTCGATGTCAGCTCTAGATAGTTTTTTGTTTGTTGCTTTAATTCACTGACTATTAAGTAATCATTCCTTTATCTTCCTAAGCATCTTAAGTTTACTTATTTAGTATAATCTGTAGATCATTCCTCTATTTTTTATTTTATATGCTATAATTATTATTTCCATTCATTGATTGTATCAGATTTTTATTTCGGGGTGAGTACATTTAAGCTTACTCTCTTAGATGACTTCAATTCTACCAGAAAATTTTATCTCCTATAGTCATCATGTTTTATATTCATATTTATCTTATAGCTGAAAATTTGTACACTCTTATCCTCTTACTGTTTCCCCCATCCCAAAGCCCTGGCAACCACTTTTCTACTGTCTATTTCTATAAGTTTGTATTTTATCTAAATATCATCTATCTATCTATCTATCTATCTATCTATCTATCTATCTATCTATCATCTATCTATCTAACAATCATCTTTCTTTCTATCTCTCTATTTATTTAGATTTCACATAAAAGTGATACCATGAAATATTTACATTTTTCGGTCTGCCTTTTTTCACTTAGTATAATGCTCTCAAGTTCCAACCATGTTGATGGCAGGATTTCCTCCTTATCATGGATGAATAATATTACATTATGTAGAGATACTACATCTTCTTTATCTATTCATCCATTGACAGAGACTTGGTTATTTCCATATCTTGGCCATTATGAATAATGTTGTATATTAGCTATTTTTAAAATTAATTTAGCTTTCAGTGTGTGTTTTAGAAATTTAGTCTCCCCGTCTTATTTTGAATTAGCTTTATTTTGCTCAGTATCTTTCCCTTTTTCTGACCTTTCTGTTTAGCAGTTTTGACTTACTATTTTGTTCACTATAATGTTATTTATACCTGCCTATTTCCTCTATTATCGCCTGTTAGAAATTTAAAGCTTAATTTCATAAAATTGTGAGGCTTTACCAATTGCCATGTTTACTTCTCAATCTTAAATCTTTATTATTGCTGAAGTCAAATTAATCTTCCAAACATCACATAACACACACACACACACACACACACACACACACACACACACACACACACATATATTGACATAAAACTAGACTTTAGTGTGGACAAAGTGACCTCACATTGGTGACAGAGAGAGGAAGGTGGGTGGAGGGCTGAGCTCTGAGGGTGTTGGTGTGGAGAGAAGATGCTGGGTAGAGAAGGCGAGCCCGTGGGATCAGGCAAGGGAGGGCCCTGGGCCAGTGGACATCAATTCATTGGACATCAATTCTAAACTCTTAAAAGTGCACATATGTTTGTAATGTTTAATAAACTATTCAAATTAAATATTAACATTTAAACTATTTATTATCTATTTTACCAATTTTCAAATGGAGAAATCAGATTTAAAGAAGTTAAATAATTCACTCAAGTTTATTTATAAAACTAAGTGATGTATCTGGAATTCACACTTAGGTAACTTCCATCTAAAGTTTATAAACTTTACCGATATTCATGACTGTGGCTTAGAACTATTTAGTTTTCTTAATGTAACACTTTATACATTTTAGATCCCTTAAATAATAATTTACTTATTTTATAGGCAAAGCAAATCTAAAATCATTTATAGGACATGAGACTGATGTTCAGAAATAGGATTATTTGCTAAAGTGAAATAGTTAAGGATTGACTGTACCAGATCTTGAAATAAGACATCTTTGAAAACTTAACTCTAAAATATCTTTCCATACATGGACTTTTATTATATGCCTTTTATTATATGACTTTTATTTTATTATATTTTATTATAAAATATATTTTATAATTATTATAATGTCAAAATTAGATAAAAGTTTATGCTGTTGAACCAAATATTTGATATTATTCTTTTCTGTTAAGTGAGAATAGGATTGTCTCAGTACTTTTAAACATATTGATAAAATTTAAATGAAGTATAATGTATGCACTGCACAGTTGGGTTAATAATAATGAATCATAAATCATTTTCTAACAAATGTCTTTTTATATTTATTCTCTCAACATTTCATCACATTGTTTTATTTCATTGTGTTTTTATGTTTTTATATATTGTTCTCACAATATTTTAACAATGAATAATTTTTGGCAGCTATAAATAATTAACTAGTTACACAAAAATTCAACATTAAAGTGCTTTCATTTGATAGAGATTAAAATGGAGATCTTTTTGGATTAACACAGTAATAATAATAATATACTACTAATAATGCAACACTATTGTGAAAATGTGTTAAGGAAACCTAATTCTGGAGTCAAGAAGCTGTGAAGAAAGGGCTCTTATGCATTTACCATACACTGCAACTTGCATAATTCAGAGGCAAGAAGGAAGATTTTTCTTGGTGTGGCAACAGCAATCTGCCCTCACCAGCAATCAATGAGAAGCTGTCATCACTTTGAATTTTTGTTTTTCTCCAATGAACTGTTCAAAACAACTCCTCCAAACTGTCTTTCATCAAAAAAAGAATACTCCTCTTTTTTTTTCTCCTGACTTATCTATAGTCTGCTAGTTTACATGTCCTGAACTGCAATTCGTTTGTTATTCTTGAATATATTTGATTTTGCTGGCTGAATTACTTGGCTTTTTAAATTTTTATTTTAAAAGTTAATACTATCTACAATTAATAAAATGGAATTACAAATATTTCTGTTTAAATAGACTAAGTTAAAAAAATCTTATTTTTTGCCATACCTCTTTATAGCTTAAAACAGATAATTTTCTAAAGTCTTAATTGCATTTATATGTGCCTGTAACAGCAAGAAAAACATTTAAGACAAGAAAGCATATTGAAAAATATTCTTAAAAAATCTAGTTTTCAGTGTGTGAATATGAAAAAATTAACAAATGAAATACATTTCAGTTCACCTTCTACTATTCTGTTAAGCAACAAAATAGTAGTCACTGGGCTCAGGTCATTTAACTTTGCTTTTAGTATGATGGAATTCAGTGAAAAATTTATTGTTTTCAGCAAAATATTAACTATGCAAACCTAAAATGACTTCCCTTTAATAGTGCTCACATAAAAAAAGTCCCTTTTACATATAATACCTAAAATATAAAGCTTACATAAAATCATTTTATGTATCTTGTATCACTATTTCTACTTACAAATATTACTTAATGTTTATTCTCTTGGCCTACAGAAAATGCACATGTACATGTATACAAAAAAGCTTTATTATTTTCATTAGAGAAAACATTTGCTTCCAGATGGATTGCAACAGAGTTCTTTTAAATCATGGTACTGACAATTTCTTTAAAATATGACTTTATTAACTAAATATCAAATTATAAACATTTTACTAGTATTCTTATGTCTCTGTTCTCTTTATTTAAGTATAAAAAAGATTGCATTCATATTTATCAGTCTCAAAAAGAAAAAAGCTATCTGAACTACACTTTCATTTTCTTTTTAAAAGGCCCTTTTAAATTTCTACATTTTAAAATTTTACAAAATCTGTTTATTTATTTTTTGGCTATTTTTTTTTTTGGACCGAGATTATAATACATATATTTTATATAGAATGAATAATTTTTCATATTTAAACATATATTTATTTCTTGGATTTCTGGAAAGTGTTATTATAACTATTATAAAATACAATGCAGAAATATTTTATTTAGGAATGCAAATTAATTGAAATTTTTGAAAATTCACATTATGATTACATTATTATTTTTCTGGAAGCAGTCTATTTGGAGACTTTATTGCATTTATTTCTTATTTTCCTTGATCTAATTTATCCATATTTAATAGTGATGCTTAAGAGATATCATTGATGGCAATATAATCACTAACAGAACAAAAATTTAAAGTCCAATTGACAAGTACGGGGGTACTAGTCCAGTATGCTTCATTATTGTAATATTCCTATCCCCTTAATCCATTGATTCTTCAATGCATTGTAAGATGAATTTTATCAAAACTCTTCTCAATAGTAATGTTATTACCAATCCAAAGATTAAATTTAATTTGACTTCATGTCCTTTGGCTTAGTGATTAGTTAGAAAGGATCAAAAGGAAAATAACTATGAATTGACCAGTCTTTTCCTTTCCTTCCATATCATCATATTCATCCTAAGTATTTGATTAATACATGGAAATAAAAAAATTAAAAAGGATATGACAGGAATCCTTAGACTATTCCTTCTTTTTGAGTTCTAAGCTTTAATTTGAATAGAAGAAATGGCTTCTTGAGTCATCTTAGTTATAGAGTGATATCCTCATCTTGCACTCACTTTTTCACTGTACTCTCATGCATCATGTGTAAGCCAACTGGAATTCTGTGCCTATGGAACGTCATAAAAGCTATGTCTCAATGAGACAACAAAGAACAGCAGTGTATCTCATATGCTTACGTGCATACTGTAGTATTAATTGATCTTCAATTACAAAACACAGAATCAAAGATGAAAGCATTAAGAATGTCAATATTGATACTAGCAAAAGATTAAACCAAGAATGGGGCTCTTCTGAGTTTAGGTCCTGTACAGCTGCAAAGATCACAGTCTACAAAGCTGGTTCTGACTATAGTTTTAATAGTCTTGAATGCTGCATAAAAATCTCTGCTTCCCTTCCTTGACTGCAGTGTGACATTATCCCCAGGCAAAAAGCTGTGGATTGTATGATGTTTCTTGTGAATTTCTCTTCTCTTGGAGATAGAAACTTTCTAATGACTATATATCTAATACCTGAAAAAATTTGAGTCATAATTATATGTAGTTTTATAGCTGTTTAAGGAAATACTACAGATCTAGTACTATGGATGAAAACAAAAGTTTAATTAATTTTGTCATAATTATGTCTGCAATTCTACTTAACTGTGTTTTCTATAAAGCATATTTTAATTATTATTAAAAGAACTCATTAAGTCATAGTAAATTATCATATTAAGCAAAGAGTGGCATCCTTATGTTAATCACATTAGATACATCTGTTTCCAAGAGTAATTTTTTAAATATATATTTTTTAAATTACAAACCAGTATTATGTAAGAATCTGTAATTTCAACCTCAAGTGAGAGCAGTTGAATTGTGTATCTCATATAATATTTCTACCTTCATGCTGATGATAAATATTCTATAAGATATAGACAGTTGATTGAGAAAAAATGTATTATAGTTAATAAATCACTAGACTTAAACTTTTTATTCAATGTAGGATATTTTAACTTTCTTACCAAACAACCAGTTTACCATCTATATAGCTTACATTTTTAACCTATGAATCATGATATTTGGTAAGTGGTCTTTATGCTTTTACCTAATCCTGATATTCTCTATGTGTTACATATAACAGGACCATATTTGAACATATATTTAAATGCAACATATTTTAACATTTTAATTATTTTTAATTCCTCAATTTTAAATTTTTTCTGCAATAAATTTAGATTAGTCTTACCATAGTTATGTTAGTTTAAAACTGTAATAAGTTAAGAAAGTGAACTGTTTAAGTACTCAAATTTTATATAACTCCAATGAGGGTAACTTAAGTAGTCAGTTATATTAAAATGACTAAATTATGTCCTGCTGCTAAGTGAATTACTAATAATGGGAAATTTAAAAGTTAGAAAAGATATGGATAATAAGATGGAATTAAAACAACTCTACTCAATATATAGTCTTATAACTCAAATTTTTTGATAAAATAAATTTAATCTGTTTTAACATTTCTTGAAAAGCACATTACATGACATAATAATTTCCTCTGCCATTATTAGAATTACATAGAAAAAAAATATTTTTTTATCTTTGATTAAATGCAATATTTTCTTCTATTATTGCTAGGATACAATAGTTTTTAGACTTTCCAATGTATTATATAAAATAGCTAAAATGTATTTGTCTCAGTAGAAGTGTATAGGTGATAGCCTTTCAAATCAGTTGCCATGCTTTCATCATAACAGTAGACTCTTTTACTTTAATATACATAATTATTAATATAACTCTATCTAGAATACAGGGAGCTTAAGAATTAGAATATACAAGTTCTTTTAAAAAATTCATGAATTTAAATATTTTTAAATAAAATTACTAAAAGCACATTTGTTTAATATGTTTCTTCTGGAAAAAAAATATCTAAACAGAATGTTTTTCTATATAGGTTCTAGGACACAAATGTTCATTTGTGCTTGAGTGACTGATGGCTATAGTAATAAGGTCTTTTCAATAAGAAAAAATAATTTGATTTTTTAAAAATATCACTTCCTTCAATGATTATATATATTATAATGCCAAAAAAATGTTTGACAGTTTTTCTACTGTCATTTTCTTTTCAACTATTGTACAAAGATGACGTTACTATGGTAATCATTATTACTCCCAGATATGACTTGCTGCCGTAACAATACCCCATGCAGATTTCTGGCAATCAAGTTAGAACTCGATCTATATGATTAGTACATATATATGAGAGAAGCAAGTGTTTAGAATCTCTTAATGTTGTTTTAAAAAATCAAATGTATTCAATGTAGTAAGAGATCTAACTTAATCTCAGATTCCACTTGCAAACATACACCTCCTTCCCATATTGGCTAAGATGAGCCAGACTATATGTTCCTTTTTAAATTAAATGGTTGTCAAGTGTGCTCTTATACAGCTGTCACCTGGCAATGACTTGTTATGAAAACTGTCACAAACAAGATGATGTATGATCCTGAATAATTACTACCTTAGTCAGTTTCAGTCTGTTAAATGGTCACTGGTTTGCCTTATGTTTTTCTTTCTTTCTTTCTTTCTTTCTTTCTTTCTTTCTTTCTTTCTTTCTTTCTTTCTTTCTTTCTTTCTTTCTTTCTTTCTTTCTTTCTTTCTTT
>PVKZ01002186.1:0-17998 GCA_004027375.1 Macroglossus sobrinus
TGTAAGTAACCAGCTTCCTTTCTCTTGCTGCTTTTAAGATTCTCTCTTTGTCTTTGACCTTTAACATTTTAATAAGTATCTTTGTATGGATCTGTTTGAATTCCTCTTATTTGGAACTCCTTGGGCTTTCTGGACTTGTATGTCTAATTACTTTGCCAGATTAGGAAAATTCTCTGTCATTATTTCTTCAAATAAATTCTCAATCCCTTGCTTTCTCTATTCTCTTTCAGGTACTCCTATGATTCAGATCTTTTTATGTTTCATGTTGTCCCAGAGGTCTCTTAAACTATCCTTATGTTTTAAAATTATTTTTTTTCTTTTTTTTTGTCTGATTGGGTGTATTCAACTGTCTTTTCTTCCAGTTCACTGATTGATCTTCTGCTGCATTCAGTCTACTGTTGAATCCTTCTAGTGTATTCTTCATTTTAATTATTGTATTTCTCATTTCTGTCTGGTTCTTTTTTATGGTTTCTATGTCCTTTTTAATGTTTACTATCTCTCTGTTAAGGTTCTCATTGTGCTCATCCATTCTCCTCATAAGATCATTGAGCATCCTTATAACTGTTACTCTGAGCTCTGTTTCTGGTAGGTTGCTTGCTCATTTCATTTAGCTTATTTTCTGGAGTTTTCTTTCATTTCATTTGTGACATGTTTCGTTGTTTTCTCATTTTTTTAGCCTCTCTGTGTTCATTTCTATGTGTCAGAAATAATTGTTTTGTTCCTAAGCTTTGGCTAGTTGGCCTTATGTGGAAGGTCTCCTGTGTGGTCCAGTGGCACACTCCTTGATTCCTTGTGCTGGAAGCTCTGGAGATAATTTTTATGTGGGTTGTGTGTGATCTTCTGTTTTCACCAAGACTTTATTATTGTTAGTAGATCAGTGGGTGGGATTATCATTCAGGCTGACTAATTGTGGGAATTGGCTGCACCCTCAGGATAAAAGTTGTTGTATGGGGGCTGACCCTACTGAGTGGGATTTACCCTAGCAGGCTTATATACTTGCTGCAACCATCCTTTGTGTGTATCACTACTGGAACAAGTCAGGAGTTGATTTGTTGTGGTCTGGTGCCAGCCTCCAGGTTCATCGGTTTTATGGACCCTTGAGAGATGCTCCCCTGTAGGCCAAGGTCATCCACTGCTTTTGATTGCTCAGGGCTATCCAGTAAAAACTACAAAGTGATCTGCTGATGATTGTTGCCTATGCTGGATTGACTTCGATGTGGCTTCTTTATATTATCAGATGTAGGTATTATGATCAGCTGGACTTCAGATGATTCTCCATGTTGATTATTTTATAATTTGGTTGCAATTTAAATGTGGTTCTGCGAGGAGACGAACCCTGCATTTACCTAGTTGCCATCTTCCTCTGAATCACCACTGAGAATTTTTGAGATCTCTCTCCCCGTCTCTTGCCCCACCCTTCTCTTTCTCTGGATATATACATATAATTTCAATTTTCATTACTGTGTAGTATTCCATTGTGTATATACCACTCCTTATTCATATGGTATATTTAGTGATGGGCATTTAGATTTTTCCTTTTTTTTTTGATATTACAAGCAATGCTGCATCCTTGTCATGTCTTCTGGTGCATGTGTACAGGTTTTTCTCTCAGGAAGATTCCTGGAAGTAAAATTGCTCCATCAAAGTGTGTACACACTCTATGTAGAGTGTATTTCCAGTTTCAATGGATCCTGGCTTAGTGCTGTCAGAGGATGAGAGTACCTGTTTCCCCACAACCTAGTCAACGTTTGATGTTATTTAACTTTAACTTTACAAATCATATGATTAAAAATGATATCACATAAAAATTATATTCTCTTGATTATTGGTGAGGATTAACATATTTTCACACTTATTGACTTTTTAATATTTTGTGTTTTATTAAATGACCATTTTTAATCTATTGCTCATTTTTTCTGTTAGGCTATCTTTTTCTGAATAATTTAAAAGAGTTCTTTCTATTGGTTATTAATATTTAACTGTTTTATTTATTGCAAATACTTCCCCCAGTTTCTTGATTATCTTTTAAAATTGTTTATGATGTTTTTTGCCATAGAGAAGTTTTTTTTTGCCTGGAGTCAAATATATTATTTTTTTTCCTCTTATTATTTCTGTCATTTGATTCTTATTTAAGAAGAGTTTCTCTACTTTAGAAAGATATCATTATATTTATTTTAAATATGTATATGTTTGTTGATTTATTTACAGGTCTTTTATTGACCTGTGATTTATATCTTTGTATGATGTGAAGGATTATCTTTATTATTTTTAATTAATAAATTTCTAGTTATTTGATATGCCCTACACATTAACTTGTTCCTCCACTGAGTTTATCTTTGCAAGCTGTATCTTGGTGGGTATGATGGAGAGAATACTGTGCTTACAGAGTTTGGACTACCTATTTGTTGCTCCTTTCTGCAAACTTTAAATACTCAGATTCTTAGTAGTCATTGTCTAAAGAGGAGGGCACTAAGTCACTAAATGGTCAGGATGATAGTAGTGTCTACTGTATCAGTGCAAGCTACCCCAAACCCAACAAATTTTCTTTTGTCTGGATTAGAAAATATATTTTTCAAAATTCCTTGAGAAAGGTAATACAGCACAATCTTTCCAATTAGACAGAGCTGAGTTTAAATCTTAGCTCTGCCATTTTCATCTGTGTAACCTTGGGCAAGTTTGTTAATCTCTTAGACTGAGTTTCCATGTCCTTAAAAAGGTAATTATAATTCTTATTTTGTGGGTTAATTGTGAAGATCGGAGATAATATTTATAAAGTACTCTGGCAAATGTTTAGTGCTTTATCTGTTAACCATTACTATTCATTGTTATGATAAGAACTTCTGCAGAGATGTAAATATTTGGAAGAGAGTAGAAGAAGAGTAATAATTGAGAAATGGTAACCATTCTTCATGGGGTGGTAGGATGGACATGAGGCTGTTTGCACTCCCAGAGAAGCACAAGAGAGTTGTTGGAGCCAGTGCCACAACAGTTAAACACTTATGCTAGGCCAGCAAAAAGTACCTGGGGCTCTAGGCTCTTCCTTTGTTAAACAAAACAATGAGTCATGAACTTGGGAAAGAGTGTCTGAGAACCCTGAGAATGAAGGTATGAACAGATGGTCTATTGTCTGAGAGCAAGTAAACTAAAGATATCTTTAGGTAGAGGTGGAAGAAATTATCATATGGAAATGAATTAATAGGGCCTAATAGAAAGCTGCCTAGGGCCAAAGCTGAGGCTACAAAAAAATAACTCAAAATGATGCCTAACTAGGAGAATCATTACATGCTTCTGTAAGCCTCATTGGTTGGCACTGGAAAGCCCGCACCATTCTCTAAGGCACAGTGGCTCCTGGCTTGCTGGTAGTCTTGGGCTGAACTTGTTCAGATATGGTAAAGACAAATGAGAGAGGAGTGGATTTTGGAGAATGTGGCCATAGAGCAAACCTTGGTGACCTGTGGTGGTGGAGCTGTGTATATCCTTTATACTCAAAATGGAGTTCATAAAATGGTAGCGTAGGCCTCATCTGGGAACTTATTAGAAATGGAGAATATTGGGTTTCAGCCCAGAACCACTGAATTAGAATGTGCATTTTATCAAGATTCCCAGGTGATTTGAATGCATGCCAAAATTTGAGAAGAACTTATCTAGATCAGGAATAAACAGGCTCAGGTAGACAAAGGAGTTTTTGGAAGATTTGCTTGTTAGACTTCTTAAGAGCAAATACATAAAATTATACAGCATAAAACCTTTTTTTTAAACTTAAGATTTCAAAAAGTCCTATTCCAAAAGTGCTGCATCTATTACTTGGCCAGGTAAAGAATATTTTGGTTTAAGATTATTTTTAATACCCAAATAACCAAATCATTTTTTTACTTTAGATAAGATAGAAATCCTACTTTAATTTTTCCATAGAGAAAAAGGCTTATCAATATGAACAAGTACTATGTTTAATTCTTTCATATGTTTCCAATGGGAATCATTATTGAACTGCTGTTTAAGAAAAAAAGGCCTATTAGATACTCACTGAGATAATAAAATTTACTCAATTGAAGAATTCTGCTCAATTTGATCCCCTTAACACTATATTTAAACATTAAAGAAACTTATAGAATTTTTTTTTTCATTTTAATAATTCCAGGGGAAAGTACCTAGTGAAAATTTATTTTGTTCTGGTTGTCACAATTTGGAATAAAAATAAAATTTCATTTGGCTTCCTACCCTCTAAGAGAGCATTCTTAAAGCATGGTCTCTGGACTAGCGACATCAACATCCCTGGGGAACTTGTTAGAAACACAAATTCTCGAGCCCCATCGAAGACCTAGTAAATTAAAAGCTCTGGGGGTGGGTTCCAGCAATCTACATGTTTAACAATTCTTCCAGGTGATTCTTATTCATGTTAAGGTTTGAGAACCAATGTTTGAAGCCACATGGTCTAAGAAATAAAAGGTCAATGCCATGGAAGAATGTGGGAGTTGATCTAGAGCCATGGGTTCCAGTTCCATCTGTGACACTTCACAGTGTGATCTTGGATAAGGCATTACACTATTCTGGGCTTCAATATTTTCATTTTTAAAATAGAAGTCTTGTAATAGATGATATTTAATGTTCCTTGAGTCTCTGATAGATCAGATCTGGCAATTGGAACAGAGTGATTTTACACTCAGGCATTTTCCTTGAAATTAACAAGATAAAAAGAATAATCTAAAGAAATCTTTAATGTTAAGCCATACATTTTGAGGTAATCCTAGTTAAGCAAAAAAAAATTAAAAATTGAATGGATTGAATGAACTCCATTCATATATCAGATGTCTGTCTGATAGATAACATTGCCAGTTATCTATCAGGTAATCAATAACCTATGAATCTACTTTGCTACAAGTTAAGTATGATATTTGACTCCTTGTATGGCAAAACTTATAAGTTCTTATGAGAATTTACTTTTCTTTCTAAAACATTTCAGCTTTCACCTTGGAATTATATTAAATATGTCCCCATGTGGGTTGAAATAGTTATTGCAAAGTCAATGTAGTCAAGTCTATTTAATTTTTTAGCATACGTGGTTACATAATTTTCTTGCACTTGAGTGATTAGAAACAACCAACTATAAGGTGATATCAGGGGTCAGCAAGAAGGGGCTGCACTCTGGTACCAGGAAAAATAGATTGCTGACCTCCAAAGACATGGAGAAAGCTACAGAAGTAGGCCCAAGTACCAACAGAATAGGGCCATTTAGTAAAGAGAGTATTGCTGTATTGCTCTGAGTAATCATTAATGTTGCTACTGGCAACTTTCAGTTATAAAAAGATTAAATTCTGTTTAGTATCGCTTTCAGAAGGTAGGAAAGATCATTGTTCATTTAAAAAATAATTCCATAAAATTCTTATTTCTCACAAAATTATATTTGTTTATCTGGAAGTTGAAATTATACAACACAATGTTTTTCCTAACAATGATAGATTGACTCACTACAGTACACAGAAGAAAAAAAGGTTAAATTGGCAGCAAATGGAGACATCACATTTGAAGAGGTAGAATTGAGCCAAAGGAGAAATTGAACTATAATGCATTGTAGTAGTGGCTCCAAATGATACTATGGGGCATGTTGCAGAGCTGGGATGACCCTTTAGAACCATCCTATCTTGGGATAAGGTGACTGGTATTTTTTACCTCTTTTATTGATTAGCCATTAGGTGTGGGAAGCCCTGAGAAGGGGCATGAGGCCACTGCCTTTAGCTGAGGGAAATTCCTGGAGAGTAATTCAGCTGAGAGCTGTTGGCTCCCAACACTCCCAGCATCTGGGAGAATTAGTCTCAGTACTGAGTTGGGAACCTGGGCAGTGCAGCACAACATCCTCTATACTTAGTTAAGGCCATTCTACAGGTTTGGAAGTGAAACCACCTACTCCAGGTCTGTAGCTGAGCATCTGATTGAGGCTAGAAAGAAACTTAGAACCAAGCTAAATAGTCTCACTTTAAATTCATCACCACTAATCTCAAGTGAGAGTTAGTTCTGCCCACAGTCCTACATGGTATTCCATGTTAGTTGCATTTTGGTGGGATGGGTTCTCCTAACCAGAGAATACACCCCTAGATGAGGACTTGAATGCATGTTGTTTATTTTGGGGCATAATCTCAGGGAACAGAGTGTGGGACTGAGAAGAGTGAAACAGGAAGGTAGGGAAAGACAATTCCAGGTTGTGTTGTCAGGTTCATCACTGAGGCCCAGGTTTCTGGATCTCAGTTTTGCTGGGATCTTCTGAGGTGTTTTGTGGTTGCACCTCAGAATTGTCTGTCTGAAGGACAGAAGATAAGCTTATCAACTCCCATTTTTTATTGGCCAGGGGCTACCCCATGGGATGTTTGCTTTCTCTTACTTCTAGCTCTACAAATGCATAAGTCTTGATGAACTCCATATTTTAGCATTGGAAAGATCTGAAGTCAGATAAATATCAAATTACAGATGCATGCATCTGGTTGCCATAACAACAAAAAGATTAGAAAGTGGTCTGGGGAAATATGAGAGGTCATTAAAAGTACCTGAAATTGAATTAAACATGGTAGAGTGAGAGATGTTCCCAGATCTCTCCCCTTGAAACAACAATAAGCTGAACATCTAAAACTCAACAACAAACACCCAAACTGCACACCAGCATACTTGAGTGTGGTATCTGTGCATAAGAGCTACCACAGTTTAGAACTCTGAGTAATGGACTGGGAAAAACAAAGAAACTGCCTCTCACAGCTGGAGCTCATTGTAGGAGGAGGGGGAAAGGAGAAGGTGCAGCAAGTCCTAGAACAGCTCTGCCTGGGAGTGCTGTGAGCTCCACGAGACCAGCAGCAGTGCCCAGTCATCAGGGCAGAAGGCAGAGAAATGAAGACGGTAGAAAAGTGGGGAGAGTAGAGAAATAACAGTTGATTTTTACCAGCTGTGATTGCAAAACAGAGGCTAAGCCAAACCCCTATTCCCCACCCCAGAGGGCCCCTCCTCCCATACTTTCTGAGATGGAACACCTTGGAGCCCCAGGGGAATCTGAGCAAATGCTACTGAAACTGTCACTAACACTGACAGGAACTGAGACTGAGGATAGCAAGCATAATTAAACATCTATAAGAAAAAAAAAGACATTATTAAGACTTATATAAAGCAGAGATCCAAGGGGCTTAGATGCCACCTACTGGAAACCAAAAGAAAAACATCTTATTTGCGACAGGCTAAGACCATTATATAATAAATCTTCATTCTGGAATATAAAAAGGCAGAACACACTTCCATTAATGCCCAGGTGGAAAAATAGTTCATTAAACACCATGAAAAACCAAGATGAAAAAGCATCTCAGAAAAAAAAATAAAAATCTCCAGAAAATGACCTTACACACATAGAAATGTGCAACTTAAATGACAGAGAATTCAGGATGGTACTTCTGAAAACATGCAATGAGTTCCAAAAAGAATAATATCAACAATTTTAGGAAATAAAAAAAAAACAACTAGATGAGCAAGGTCCTCAAAAAGAACCAAATAGACCTTTTGGAGATAAAGAGAACACTGCAATATGAAAAGTGAAATAACAGGCTTGAGAAACAGAGTTGACCAAATGAAGAAAAGGACAAGTGATATCAAAGACAGAAATCTATAAATACATCAGAAGAAAGAAGAGAGAGAGAAAAATAAAAACTAATGAAAGAGAAATTTAAGAACTAGCTGACATCATCAGGAGAGGAAACATAAGAATAATGGAAATTCTCAAAGGTGAGGAAAAAGAACAGGGATTAGAAAGCATTTTCAGAAAAATAGTTGATGAGAATTTCCCAAATCTAAGGAATGAGTTGGAGCTTGGAATTCAAGAAGTCAACAGAAAAACCAATTATCTCAACCCAAGAAGGCCTCCACCAAGACACATTGTATTAAAATGATCAAAAATCAATGAGAAAGACAGAGTTCTCAGGACAGCAAGGAAAAAGAAGATGGTAAATTATAAAGGAAAACCCATTAGGTTATCCTCAGACTTCTCAGTGCAAACCTAACAAGCTAGAGGGGAGTGGAATACCATATTCAAATTATTAAATGAAAGGAACTACCAGCCTTGAATAATTTATTCAACTAAGCTCTCCTTTAGATATAAAGGAGAAATTAAGATCTTTCCAGACATACAAAAATTGAGGAATTATCCACTATGAGGCCTGCACTATAGGAAATACTGAAAGGAGTCAACTCACCTAAAAAAATGACACACTCTCTCTCTCTATATATATATATATCTATATATATCTATATATATCTATATCTATCTATATATATCTATATATCTATCTATATCTATATCTATCTATCTATATCTATATCTATATCTATATCTATCTATATCTATCTATCTATCTATATCTATATCTATATCTATATCTATATCTATATCTATATCTATATCTATATCTATATCTATATCTATATCTATATCTATATCTATCTATCTATATCTATATCTATATATCTATATCTATATCTATATCTATATCTATATCTATATCTATATCTATATCTATATCTATATCTATATATATATATTTAGGAGTAAGGTGATTAGCAGGCTGATAAAAGCAGAGGAGTGTAACCCTTACTAGGAGCAGAGTGCTATAAGCTAAAAATAAAAAGAAATTTGCTATAGCAAGATAGTAATGAACATTCAGCATGTATAGAGACAAATAGAGATAATAATGACTTAAAAAGGGAAGATTCAAAGATCCGAATTCACAAAGGGATATGAAGATAAGACAAAAGCAGAAGAAAATAGACAACTATATCTATATCTATATCTATATCTATATCTATATCTATATCTATATCTATATCTATATCTATATCTATATCTATATCTATATCTATCATCTATCTATCTATATCTATATCTATATCTATATCTATATCTATCTATCTATCTATCTATCTATCTATCTATCTATCTATATATAACTATCCTTTACATATCTGTAAAGTTAACCACATGCCAAAGATTCAAAACCGAAGTATATAATATAAAAAAAGGAGGACTGGAAGGAAAACCCACTAAAGCCAAACAAATAAAGAAAAGAGAAACACAAGGACATGGAAGCTTGCTTCCGTGTGTAGAGAACCATAAATACATGGAGATTAAAGAACATACTATCAAGCTACCAGAAAGCAAAAGATAAAATGGCTATAAGAAGACCTCATATTTTAAAAATTCCCCTAAATGTAAATGGACTAAACTCGACAGAGTCGCAGAATGGATCAAAAAACAAAACCCAACCAAATGCTGCCTCCAGGAGACATATTTCAGTTCCAAAGACAAATATAGATTCAAAGTGAAACAGGAAAATAATATTTTAAGCAAATGGCACTCAGAGAAAGCAGGAGTAGTGGTACTAATATTAGATGAAATAGATTTCAAAATAAAAAAGGTAAAGAAAGGTACTGAAGGACACATAATCATGACAAAGGGAATCATGAACCAAGAAGATTTAACACTTATTATTCTCTATGCTCTATATCAGGGAGCCCTGAAATATGTAAAGCAATTGCTAACAGAACTAAAGGGAGAAACACCAAAAAATGATCGTAGGAGGAGACTTAAATACTCCACTAATGGATATGGACAGATCATTCTAACAGAAAATCAATAAGGAAATCACATCCTTAAATGATACATTAGAAGAACTGGACATAATTGACATATATGGAGCATTTATCCCGAAACAACTCCTTATATAGTCTTCTCTAGTCCACATGAAACATTCTTAAGAATTGAGCACATACTGAGACACAGAGTAGTCTCAACAAATATAAGAGGGCTGAAATTATACTCTTTGGTCAAAATGCTTTGAAACTAGATATCAGTTGTAAAAAGAAAGTGGAGAGAACCACAAACACATGGAGATTAAACAACATACTACTGAAGCATAACTGGGTCAGAGAAAAAATAAAAGGAAAGATCAGGAGATACATAGAAACGAATATTAATGATAGTACAACATATCAAAACTTTTGGGACATGGCAAAAGCTGTCATAAAAGGAAAATTTATGTCATTATAGGCCTATCTCCAAAAATAAGAGCAAGCCCAAATAAACCTAATGCTTCATCTTAAAAAACTAAAAAATGAAAAACAAATGAAGCCTAAAGTCAGTAGAAAGAAAGAAATAATCAAAATTAGAGCAGAAACAAGTGAAACTGAAAACAAAAAATGATAGGAAAAATAAATGCAACAAAGAGCTGGTTCTTTGAGAAGGTTAATTAAATTGACAAACCTCTGGCTAGCCTCACTAAAGAAAAAAGAGAAAAGACACACATAAACAAAATCAGGGATGAAAGAGGAAATTGTTGGGAGCCATTCTTGATGAATGCCCTGCAGACAGGGTTGGAGTTGCCTGAAAGCTAGAAGTTTGCAGAACAGGTGGGCTTGTTTACTGAAGGAGGAAGTTTGGCTTAATGGATTCCTCCTTAGTGGAGGAGGAGGTTTGGCTTAATGTTGAATGTTTCTTGCCCCAGGGAATAAGAGACATTCCTTGCCCCAGGGAATAAGAGACAAAAACAGAAACAAGGATATTTTGCGAGAACTTATGTAAAGGTCAGCGATCATTTGCATAAGTGTGGGTGTTGCTTCTCCAAGGTATGCTGTGCTAAATAAACTCGGGGTTCAGTATTCACTGTTTGCCCTCCCGACTCTATCTCTCTGTCTCTCTCTCTCTCTCTTTTCTTAATCCTCACTCCCCCTCTTGGGAACTGTTCAATCTTAACCGATGGGCTCCGGCAGGAAATTATGACTGACATTGCAGAAATACAAAGGATCACATAAGAATACTATGAAAAAGTATATAACACCAAATTTAACAACCTAGAAGAAAGAGACCAGTACTTAGAAAGATACAACCTTCCTAGACTGAATCAAAAATATCTAGATAATCCAAATAGACCAATCAGTGGTACGGAAATTGAAACAATCAAAAACCTACCAAAAAGTAATAGTCCAGGGCCATATGGCTTCACTGGTGAATTCTACCAAACATGTAAAGAAAATTTAATACCTATTCTCCTCAAACTCTTTCAAAAAATTGAAAAGAAGGCAAACTGTCCAACACATTTTATGAGGCCAATATTACTCTGATACAAACATATGATAAAGATAACACAATATAGAAAACTATAGACCGATATCTCTCATGAACACAGATGCAAAAATCTGAAATAAGATACAAGCAACATATTAAAAGCTTATTCATCATGATCAAGTGAACTTCATCCCAGAGGCACAGGATGGTTCAACATGCACAAATCAATTAATGTGATACAACATATACACAAATTAAAAAATAAGAATCATGATCATATCAATAGATGAAGAAAAAGTCACCAACAAGATACAGCATCCATATATGATCAAAACACCTAACAAAATTGGTATGGAAGGAAAGTATCTTAATATAATACAGGCCATATATGACGAACCTTTAGCTAACATTATACTTAATGGTGAAAAACTAAAAACTTTCCCTCTAAGATCAGAAACAAGGCAAGTCTGTCCACTATCGCCACTACTATTTAGTATAAAATTAAAGGTCCTAGTGAGTGCAATCAGACAAGAGAAAGATATAAAAAGCATCCAAATAGGAAACAAAGAAGTCAAACTGTCGCTATTTGTGGATGACATGATTCTCTATATAGAAAACCCTAAAAACCCCATAAGAACACTAGTAGAAACAATAAGCAAATACAATGAAGTCTCTGGATACAAAGTCAACATTAAAAAATTCATAGTGTTCTTATAATCTAATAATGGAGTGTCAGAAAAAGAAGTAGAAAAAATAATTCCTTTTGCAATTGCAAAAAAAAATACCTGGGAATAAATTTAACGAAACAAGTGAAAGACCTATACAAAGAAAATTATAAAACCCTATTAAAAGAAATTGAAGAAGATACAAAGAAATGGAAAGATATTCCATGTTCCTGGATTGGAAGAATCAAAATAGTTAAAATGGCTATATTACCTAAAGCATTATATAGATTTAATGCAATTCTCATCAAAATCTCATTGGTAGTTTTTAAAGAAATTGAACAAAATATCATCAGATTTATATAGAAGCAAAAAAGACACAAATTGCCAAAGCCATCCTGAGAAAAAGAATGAGACTGGGAGCATCACTCTGCCTGACTTCAAATTATACTACAAAGTGACAGTAATCAAAATGGCATGGAATTGGCAGCAAAACAGACACATGGACCAGTGGAACAGAATTGAGAGTCCAGAAGGAAACTCATATTTACATGGGAAAATAATTTTTGACAAATAAACTAAAAACATATTATGGAGAAAAGAAAGCCTCTTTAATAAATGGTGATGGGAAAACTGGATAGCCACCTGCAGAAGAATGAAATTAGACTTTTGTATATTACCATACACCAGAATTAACTCAAAATGGATTAAGGACCTGAATATAAGACCTGAAACAATACAATTTATAGAAGAAAACATAGGAACTAAACTCAAGGACCTTGGACTGAAAGAGGATTTTATGAATTTAACCTCAAAAGCAAGAGAAGTAAAAGCAAAAGTAAATGAATGGGACTACATCAAACTAAAAAGTTTTAGCTCAGCAAGAAAAACCTTCAATAATATAAAGAGAGAACCATATGAATGGGAAAATATATTTGCAAGCAACACCTCTGATAAGGGCCTAATATTTAAAATATAGAAAGAACTCATATTACTCAATAACAAATTATCAAATGACCCAATTAAAAAAAATGGGCAGAGGACCTGAACAGATACTTATTCCTAGATGACATATAAATGGCTAACAAATATATGAAAAGATGCTCAACATTGCTAGCTATTAAGGAAATGCAAGTCAAAACCACAATGAGATACCATCTCATACCTGTCAGAATAGCTATAATCAACAGGACAAATAATAAATGTTGGAGAGGATGTGGAGAAAAAGGAATCCTTATATACTGCTGGTGGGATTGCAAATTGGTACAGCCACTATGGAAAACAATTTGGAAGTTCCTCAAAAAACAAGAATTGATCTACCATATGATCCAGCAATCCCTCTACTGGGTATTTAACCTAACGACTTGAAACCCATATCCAAGAAGATATTTTCATGCCGATATTCATAGCAGCATTATTCACATTAGCCAGGACATGGAAGCAACCGAAGTGTCCTATGATAGATGATTGGTTAAAGATGCTGTGGTACATATATACAGTGGAATATTACTCAGCCATAAGAAGAGATCAAATACTGCCATTTGCAACATCATAGGTGGTCCTTGAGACAGTCATGCCAAATGAAATAAATCAGGCTGAAAAAGTCAAAAATCACATGATATCACTTATATGGGGGATATAAACCTAAAAGCAACAATTGAGCAGGACAAACAAACAGAGACCCATAAACATGGACTATAGGCTAGTAGTTACCAGAGGACTATAGACTAGTGGTCACTAGTAGGGTAGAGGAGGAGGGGGTAGGTTGATGGGGTAAAGGAGATTAAATATAGGGTTTAGGGGATGGGTGAAGTGGGTAAAGCGAATCAAATATATGGTAGCTGAAGGAAACTGGACTTTGTGTGGTAAACACAGAATAGAATATATAGATGTAAAATATAATATACATCTGAAAATTATATAATTGTGTTAACCAATGTTACCCTAAAAACTTAATTAATAATTAAAAAAATACCTACCAAAAAGTAAAAATCCAGAACCAGATGGCTTGACTGGTGAATTCTACCAAACATTCAAAGAAGATTTAATACCTATTCTCTTCAAACTCTTAAATTTTCAAAGAGGCAATACTTCTCAACTCATTTAATGAGGACAGTATTACTCTGATACCAAAACCTTGTAAAGATAGATCATAAAAAGAAAACTACAGAGCAGTATCTCTCATGAACACAGATGCAAAAATCCTAAATACAATACTAGCGAACCAAATACAGCAACATATTTAAAGATTATACACCATGATCAAGAGGGCTTCATCCCAGAGGCATGGAGATGGTTTAACATATGCAAATTGATTAATGTGATACATCACATAAACAAATTAAAAAACAAGAATTATATGATTATATCAATTGATGCAGAAAAAGCCTTCGACAAGAAACAGCATCCATTTATGTTCAAAACAATTAACAAAATCGATATAGAAGGAAAATATCTTAATATAATAAAGAGCATATATGACCAGCCCTTAGACAACATTATACTTAATGGGGAAAAACTAAAAACCTTCCCTCTAAAATTAGGAACAAGGCAGGGCTGTCCACTATCACCACTGCTATTCAATATAACATTGGAGGACTTAGAAAGTGCAATCAGGCAAGAGAAAGATATAAAAGGCATCTGAATAGGAAACAAAGAAGTCAAACTGTCACTTTTTGTGGATGTCATGATTCTCTACATAGACGACTCTAAAGACTCCACAAGAACACTACTAGAAACTATAATCAAATGCAGTAAAGTCTTTGGATACAAAATCAACGTTCAAAAATCCATAGTGTTCCTATACTCTAATAACAAAATGTTAGAAAAATAAGTGGAGAAAATCATTCCTTTTGCAATTGCAACAAAAAGAATAAAATGCCTAGGAATAAATAATGAAACAAGTGAAAGACCTATATAATGAAAACTCTAAGACCCTATTAAAAGAAATTAAAGAATATCCAAAGAAATGGAAAGATATTCCGTGTTCCTGAATTGGAAGAATCAAAATAGTTAAAATGACTACATTACCTAAAGCATTATACAGATTTAATGCATTTCCCATCAAAATCTCATTGGTATTATTTAAAGAAATTAAACAAAATATCATCAGATTTTTTGGAAGCATAAATGACCATGAATTGCCAAAACCATCTGAGAAAAGAGAATTAGACTGGAGGCATCACTTTGCCTGACTTCAAATTGTACTACAAAGTGACAGTAATCAAAATGGCATGGTATTGGCAGCAAAACAGACACATGGACCAGTGGAACAGAATTGAGAGTCCAGAAGTAAACCCATATTTATATGGGAAAATAATTTTTGACAAATAATCTAAAAACATACATACAATGGAGAAGGGAAAGCCTCTTCAATAAATGGCGCTGGAAAAACTGGATAGCCACCTGCGAAAGAATGAAACTAGAATGTTGTCTATCACCTCACACCAAAATTAACTCCATATGGATTAAGGATTTGAATATAGGACTTGAAATAATACAATTCATAGAAGAAAACAGGAACTAAACTCAAGGACCTTGGACTGAAAGAGGATTTTATGAATTTGACCTTAAAAATTAGAGAAGTAAAAGCAAAGATAAATGAATGGGACTACATCAAACTGAAAAGCTTTAGCTCAGCAAGAGAAACCTTCAACAATATAAAAGAGAACCATCTGAATGGGAAAATATATTTGCAAGCAACGCCTTGATAATGGTCTAATATCCAAAAATATACAAAGAACTCATGAGACTGAATAACAACAAAAAATACATACAATGGAATATTACTCAGCCATAAGAAGAGATGAAACACTGCTATTTGCAATAACATGGATGGACCTTGAATTAATCCTACTAAGTGAAATAAGCCAGACAGAAAAGGTTGAAAATCACCTGATATCAGTTATATGTGGGATATAAACCTGAAAGAAAGAAATGAATAGGATAAACAAACAGATTCATGGACATGGATAATAGACTAGTGGATACCAGAAGGGAGAGGGAAGGTGAGGGAAAAAATGAAAAAATAAAATGTTTAAGTGAAATAAAATAAATAGAAGTTAAATAAAAATAAAGGTACCTGATATGCATGCACATGCTTGAACTTCCCCATTAACTAAGCCAAGAATACAAACTTCAAAGCAAGGGGACTAAATAGCATAAGCAGATGCAATATAGCTTGTTTCAGATTTTTCCCTTTTTCTGGATTCCCGATTGAGACTGATTGTGCAGCTGCCAGTGACACTCTCCTCAAGGCTCATGACACTCATGTCTGTAAAAACTTATATCAGTAATCAAAATCAATGACTGCTGTTTAAGAAAAGGTTTGCACTGATCAGACTTTCCTGGTTCATGAATGAACAGCTCTAGCAAAGGATATATCCTTATCCCAGAGGAGAAACCAGAGTCAGTAACTGGTCCAGATGTCCCATACAATGCCTCTGTCCCCAGCACTCCAGTGGACAGGAAACTTCATTCCCCACAGTGGTAGACTAATAATTGTTCTCCACTATCTAGTCCTAAGTGAGGAGTTTACACCAACCAAGGCTGGTAACATTTATCATTGTATCTGCTTGGGAAGGTAGAGGATAGACCAATGGATGGAAATGGAAGTGGCAAGGAGATTGGTATAGTCTCAGAGGCCAACTTCAAGGCTCCAAGTGAGAGAGATGATGAATTTACCCTATTCTAAGCGAACCCACATGTGAAATCAATATTTCTCTGTAAAAGAACAATGGTTTAGCTCTTTACAAAAGGAATCTCCAGGGAACTAATTTGCCTATTGAACTCTCTGGGGGCATTTATTAGTGATTTTGTTTTATTGAAAGCATAGGTCTGCATGGAATGCTGTAGCAATTCTCAAAATGATTCTAGACTTTGGATATTTTGTTTCAATGAAAGCTTTTATAAAATTTTAATAAATAAATCTGGTGGAAAAGGGTTGCTCAGCTTCAAGTTAGGGATAGGGATCTCTAATTGCAGATTCTTCTCTCCATATTTCTTCATCTCTCCAATTGCCTTGACCCTTGAGAGTTAGCAACACACTTTGTACAGCTCTGAAGACCATAGTTTGGTAATCTCTGATATATAGTACAAGTTAAGAATGTGTTCTGCTGCAAGCAATAGAAAATTGGACAACAGTGGTTTAAAGACATAAGGAGTTACTTTTCCTTGCTTATCAAGATGTCAGAAAATGGATGAATACTATTATTTCAGCAACTTCAGTCCTTTATTTCTGCTATGCTTATTCTATTGACTTATGGTTGTGAAAGAACTGCAGCATCTCTAAGTGTCATTTCTGAGTTTAGGGCAAATACAGTGTTGAAGGGGGGAATGTATTTTGACTTCTAAATCTTTGCCTAATTTTTTTTTGGGGTGACACATTATCAGTAGACTATCCTTTATATCTCACTGGCCAGAAACAGGTCACAGGCCCATTCTAGACCAATACTGACTAAAGAGCATGAGAGGACCATTTAATCAAGTAATAATTTATTCCCTGAGACTAAAGAAGGGTCTGTTTCTCTCTGAAATCATAGAATTTCTGCATGTTTCTTAAACAAACCAGGTTTTATAAGCAGAGAATTAGGAGATGAAGGACAGTTGGATGGGCAATTGGATAGACAACAAACTATCTGTTAGGGCCAATGGGCCAGTAAATATGATTGTGAGTTCCAGCTTGGCCACTTAACTTTTTGTGAAACACTGGACAAGTCACTTGACATGGCCTGGCTGCAGTGACATCATGCATAAATTGAAGAAAGTGAACAGAAAACTTGAGTGTCAAATTTTGTTCTAGCTCTTACATTCAATGGTTCTGTGTAATTTTAATAACTTCTTGAATGTTCATGGGTAAACCAAAACTTGTTTGTAATTGAAACAGATGCCCTAATAGAGCTGTTTTGGCTCTAAGACTGGCTGCTTATATTTTCATGCAGTAAGTTATATGCTGTGAATTTCAAAGAAATTCCACTTTAAAAATTTTCAATAACAGCTGAAATATAATATTACATTAATTTCAGTCATACAACATAGTGATCAGACATTTATATAATTTATACATAATTATATGTTGAAGTAATCACTCCAATAAATCTAGTACCTGATGCCATACATAGTTACTATAATACTATTGACTATATTCCTTATGCTAGAATTTATATCTCTATGACTATTTTGTAACTACCAATTTGTACCTCTTAATCCCTCCCTCCTTCTCTTTTCCCTCCAACCACCCTCCAGTCTGGCGACCATC